>JAAAKO020019616.1:0-15354 GCA_010015015.2 Bolitophila cinerea | reverse complement strand
GCGACGAGCCACACGTTTTTTTTATTTTTTTTCTGTTTTTTAGTTTAAATTTATATCAATAATTGAAAAAAAAAGTTTAAAGATATACAAGGTGGGCCAAAAGAAGTCATCCGATGTTGATTGGCTCTAATTTTTTTTCTAAATGAAAAACTTGGATTCTGATTTTCGATTATGTTTATTTGAACCTTTACAATTTTATTGGTCAAGCCGAGAAGATGATATTGGCCAAATGGGCGCCGTCACAATTGATTGTCATATGGGCTCGTTTTATGGCATTAATAAACGCTGGTTTATTGCAAAAGCAGTCCATTTTCATGTTTTTCTCCATCATAAAACTAAAAAATTGCACCCCTGACGTAAATGTCCGTTCTATCTACGTTCTACACAATCTGGGTGGAATTAAAGAGTATCAGCCACCAACAAGTATCATCATTTTTCTGGTACCCCGTCATTTATAATCCGCTGCTAAACTGATGACCAATCCAAGTTAAAATGCAGGTAATGGGACAAATGGCATTGCTAGCAATGAAAACTTGCACGGGGTTCTCCCTCTTAGTCCCTAAATCGTTATCCAACAGCATTAACCTCACCTTAAAATCAAGAAGTAAAAAATTGAATGTTAAAGTTTATATAAACGATCCAAATTACAACTACTGTGTTATTTTTTACAAAAATTACTTTAAATCCAAAAAATATAGACTTTGGCCAAAGTTTTTGCTGAACATGGATTTGATTTGAAATGGTTTCAGCAATTCAATCGACAGCCAAAAGCGATACCAATAAATGTCATTAAGATTGAGTTACTTTAAAATAAAATATTGGTTCGTCGCTTTACAGGTCTTTCGTATGAAGTTACGTATTAAAACGACGGTAGGTGACTGTATACGACGTTAGACAGCGCTAGACGAAGGTAGACGACGGTAGAGTGTTATAAGACTGTAGTCCATGGTAGACGACAATACACGACAGTTATATGAAGGAAAACGACGGTATACGACCGTAGACGACGGTAGCCAACGATATAAGACAATTGGATGCCAGTAGTCGATGGTAGACGACTTAAGGCGACGGTAGACAACGGTAGACATTATTAATCGACAGTAAACGACGGTAGACGACGGTAGTCAACGGTAGACAACGGTAGGCGACAGTAGATGACCATATCCAATGGTACACGACGGAAGACAACGGTAGACAATGATTTAGGACAATAAGATGTCATTTAAAGACGCTAACAGACGGCAGACTATGGTTAACGCCGGTAGACGACAGTAAACGATAAAAGACGACACTAGACGGCGGTAGACGGCAGTAGACGACGGTAGAGAGTTAAAAGACTCCAGACGATGGTAGACAACGATATACGACAGTTATATGACACAAAACGACGGTAGACGATGGTAGCCAACGATATAAGACAATTGGATGCCAGTAGACGATGGTAGACGACTGTACACGACGGTACACAACGGTAGAAAGCGGTTGACAACCGTAGAAATTGGTAGACGACAGAAGACAACGGTAGACGACGGTAGTCGACTAACGACAACGATATACGACAGTTAAATGACGGTAGGCGACGGTAGACAACAACATAGGACATATTAATTTAACGTCGCTTTGTGTAACCTTGAAGGCTTTAAAAGGACGGCCCGATGTTTTGGGCACACCAAAACCACAACCACTACGTTTCAACCAAAATAGGTTACTCAACCGCGGAAGGGGTAGAATACTATGTGTGGTACTTCCCTTTGCTCCCCCATTCCCCTTCCCCCGTGCTAACCCATTATTTGTACACACGCGCTGGCTCTACACGTTGCTCGGGTCCGGAGTGATGACAACACACTCAAATGTATGACTGGAATTGCAAGATCAGATCAAGCTTTCAGCCAGACATACATTCCGTACGTTAGCTCGGGCCGAAGTGAGGACTACTCACTCTAGCGCCTGCCTGCAATCGCGAGATCAGATCAAGCTTTCCGCCAGAACACTCCCTACGGTAGCCAACGTTTTTACCGACATTTGCTACGGTCGTTGAGAATTTCCTGAAATCGTTGTCTTACTCCTCGTGATCACAGACTTTGCTAATTCCTGGAGATTCTCAAATCTTTCCTGTGTTTCTAGTGCCGCCTTGACGTTGACCTCGTTAGAGGGAAATCTATGGATATGCCAAATTCGTCCTGCCTGCGGATGTCTGCATAGAATTTAGATTCTATGAGAACATGCCTCCAATCATCTTTTGGGTGGCCGCAGTCACATGCCTCTCCTGTTGACAGATTCCGTCTCATTAGGAACTGGTTCAGCGATCCATGTCCTGTGAGTAGGCAACTCAGCTGCAGGCTTAGTTTGAAGAACATATGTTCCCTCACGTATCGCACATTAGGGAACCCTTCGAACGTCGTCCTACCCTTTTATACTTTATTCCAACGGTTTTGCCAAACATCCATCAGTTTATCTTCCAGTAGAGCCCGTGTCTCTTTAGATGAAAGTCCTTCGATTTCAGCATCTGTTACCATATCTATACTCCGCATTGGCAGAGCTCTCCTTCTCCGGTATATGGTTGTCCTTTGTACCACTAGTAGATCCCATGGCATGGCACCCATCAAGACCTGTATTGCCACCGTTGACACCGTCCATCAGACTGGGGTAATGATGCGTATATGACAGCTTTGTTGCAGCTCTTCATGAGTTTCTGTGCTACTGTCCTACACACAGCTGCGCTAGATCCGTATGTCACGATTGCCACTAATAGACCGTTGTAGACGACTTCCGTACAATGCCTATTACCCATTCCTTCCGCAGAATTCTCTGGAACTTGCTCATCACCCTTGGAAGTTTGTTGCTTAGTGCCTTCAAATGAGGCATATAGCTCATGCGAGTACCAATTGTTAACCCCAGATATTTCACAGATTAATAATACTAAAGTCCCTTAGCCGCACACAAGGTGGTCTGCTGGACGCTAGGTGTCCTTTCATGACCATACACACCGTCTTAGACCGATTAACCTCAACCCCGTTTAACTCGCCCCAATTTGCTACATCGGTCAGATATTACGGAGCCTCCGTTTCTATTGTCATCCTGCAATCAGTCTCCACAAAACGATATACGACAGTTGGATGACGGTAAACGACGGTAGACGACGGTAGCCAACGATATACGACAGTTGGATGCCAATAGACGATGGTAGTCAACGGTAGCCGACGGAAGACGACGGTGGATGACGGTATCAAATGGTACACGTCGGTAGACAACGGTAGACAATGGCTGACGACAGTAGACAACGATAGGCATCGATATACGACGGTAAGATGACGTTTCACGACGCTAAAGAACGGCAAACGGTCGTAAATGACGGAAGACGATGGTAGAAAACAATAGACAACGGTAGACGACGGTAGACGACGGTAGGCGACGGTAATCTGCTAGAGGACATCAGGCCATGTTAAACTACGGTAGACAACGATATACGACAGTAGCCAATGGTAAACGAGCGTAGACAACGGTAGACAACGATATACGACAATCCGTTGACGTTTAACGACATTTGAAGACGAAGGTAGACGATGGTAGACACCAATAGACGACGGTATACAACTATATACGACAGTTAGATGACGGTAGACGACTGATAACAACGATGTACGACAGTTGGATTCCAATAGACGATGGCGTTGTAGCCCATGGTAGACGACGGTAGGTGACGGTAGACCACGGTGGATGACGGTATCAAATGATACACGTCGGTAGACAACGATAGATAATGGCTAACGACAGTAGACAACGATAGACAACGATAGACAACGATTGGCAACGATAGGCAACGATAGGCAACGATATACGACGGTGAGATAACGTTTAACGACGCTAGAGGACGGCAGACGATGGTAAACGACGGAGAACAACTACAGACGACGGTAGACGACGGTAGATAACTATATACGTCAGTGAGATAACGTTTATGAAGCTAAAGAATGGCAGACAGTGGTAAACGACGGTATACGATTGTAGCCAACGATAGACAACGGTAGACGATGGTAGACGATAACGATATACGATAGTTAGATGACTGTAAACGACGGTAGACGACGGCAGACAACAATATACGACAGTTGGATGCCGGTAGGCAAAGGTAAACGACGTTAGCCGACGGTAAACGGCGTTAGGCGACGATAGAGAAGGACAGACGATGGTAGACAACAATAGACGACGGTAGCCGACGGTAGACAACAATGTACGACTGTTGGATGCCGGTAGGCGATGGTTCACAACGATATACGACAGTTAGGTGACGATAGACGACTGTAGACGACGGTAGGCGACGCTAGAGGACGGCAGACGATGCTTAACGAAGGTAGACGATGGTAGACACCATGGATGTCGTGAGAGGACAGTAGACAATTGTAGCCGTCGGTAGACTACGGTAGGCGACGGTTAACTACTGTGGACGATGATAGTCAATGGAAGACATCGATATACAACAGATAGTTGGTGTTTAACGACGCCAGAGGACATCAGGCAAATGTTAACTACGGTAGGCAACAATAGACAACAATGTGCGACGGTAGCATATGGTACACGACCGTAGACAACGGTAGACAAAGGTAGATGACGGTACACGAACGGTAGACAACAATATATTGTCTATAGACGGTAGACGACGGTGGACAATGTTAGGAATTGGTACAGTACAACCTTAGACGACGGTAGACGACAGTAGACAGCGGTAGACAACGATATACGACACTACGATGACGTTAAACGACGGATAATGATGGTAGACGATGGTAAACGATGGCAGACAACTATTTACGACAGTTAAATGACGGTAGACGTTGGTTACATGATGGTAGACGATAGTAAATGATGGCAGACAAGTATTTACGACAGTTAAATGACGGTAGACGTCGGTAGACAACGATATACGACAGCTAGATGACTATAAACAATATTAGACGATGGTAGACAACGATATACGATAGTTGGATGCCAATAAACGATGGTAAACGACAGTAGACGGCGCTAGAGAACGGCAGACGAAGGTTAACGACGGTTGCGATAGAAGACAACAATAAAGACGATAGACGACGGTAAACAACGATATACGACAGTTAGATAACGGAAGATGACGGTAGAGTACAACAAATGCCGGAAGACGAAGCTAGACGACGGTAGACGACGGTAGACGACGGTAGACGACGTTAGAGGACAGTCGACCACGGTAGACAACGCTAGAAAACGGTAGACGGCGGTATATGAATAAATCGTATTTTGGTAAAGTTTTCGAGGCGAAATTTGATGTTTTTGCATATAATTCAAAAGACTTGTAAAGCGACGAACCATAAATATCAAAAAATCTCAAAATACGACTACGAAAGACTTGAAAAGCGACGAACCATATACAAAATAAAATCTCAAAATCGGAATACGAAAGACTTGAAAAGCGACGAACCATAAATATTAAAAAACTCTAAATCCAAATACGAAAGACTTGAAAAGCGACGAACCATAAACAAAATAAAAATTCTCAAAATCCGCCCGGTGGGAATAAATACCTTTTCGTCAGGACCCCCTCATATTCACATAGATTAAAAATAGATTGCAGAATGATATGTAATATTTGATATTTATGTAATTCTCATACCTGAAAATCGTTTGTTTTAATTTACTGTGTTTAGAAAGTCTTTCTAATGGAATTTGCGAAACAATCTCTAAAAAATTGAAGCCTTTGGAGATATACTTTCTGAATGTTGTCAAATAATTAATATCTCGTACAGGCATTTCCAGGAAATCCCGCTCGTCACTCAAATATCTCCACAAACCTACTTACGATTACCCGTTTTTTTTTCTAATTATTGTCTCAGCAAATTGCCAACGAATCGCACAATTATGCTAATTCCGCGTCCGCCAAAAAGTGTTCGTAACAAGGAAGCACACCACAAATTGCGTGCGCATCGGCACATATCAGTGAAACGTGATGGCATTTCGGTTACACAACCGCGCGCAGCGCGCTTCTCTGGGGCCCATACACATTTATACGTGTTATTTAGCATGCACACGCTAATATATTACACAATAGAAACCAACACATGTGCGCATACATTAACACAAACAGCACGCATATGTCTGACCACACTTAACACAGCTTACGCTGACCGTACCACCATGCCGCCGGCCGTGCGCTGCGCTCGTCTTTCTCTCTCTTTGCAGAAACACAAACCAAACATTCGGCGAAATTTGAATAGCGTTCACGTACGTCTTGCAAAGGTGTTAGAACATATAAACATACCTATGCATAAATATATATAAATGTATATATATATATATATATCATATATGTATACATAAAATGGAAAGTTTTGCGCAAGCGTCCGCTCGAGAGCTTCTTATACTCACTTTTCATGAATTCCACAAATTAAATAACAATCAAATGTTTTTAATTTTATTCATCGCGGTTTATTGTAAATACATAAATAATATCGTATTACGATGTGTGTGTGTGTGTGTGTGTGACGTCACGAGAATGCAAGCGCTCGCATTTGCTCGTGCGCGCACGTGATCGCGCCGAAAGTGAAGGTTGCGTTTTTTGTGTGTGCGTGCACGCACGAGTCGCAAAGATCTTCGATCGCACGCAAAGTGTATGCATATAAAAATGATACAGCGCACGTCAATTAGAGAAATCTCGTGAGGCCGAGAAGGCGCCGCGAATCTTAAAATCTTTTCGTATACATTTATTTTACCGAAGAAAGTGACTAATTTACTAAACGATCGCGGCCCAAAATAATATTCAAATTTTCACTAGACATCTATAGGCAAATTTGATTTAAATATTAGACTCGAATCGATATCCGTGCGGCGCAGCGTATACCTAACAGAGTATGCGCCTTTGCGTTTGTTTTGAGTGCGTTCCTGCCTTAGGCTTACCACACTGCCCCCAATGGCGAGGGACTGAGAACGCTCAATCAGCGCACTATGTAGCTTATTCAGACTACAGTTGGCAGTTTATGATCACTTCACAAGAGTTATCATTCATACAGTTGGATGCGAGACCTATCTAAATCTCTACCTTGTTATGCGCACGATAAGGTGCCCGAGTTGAGGACGCAACTCACACGCCGGGCCAACGGTATATTGTTGAGACTGTTGAAACCACTGCCACTACGAATGATTCCCATCTTATAGGGCCTCACCAACGGCCGGGCAGAGAGGAAGATGTTCACCTCTTTGTGCTTCCCGACCACCGTAGTAACATATTTTAACGTCTTTGCTGGTGGTCGCGCAGTGAATTAATTCACTGCTTAGGTTTTGGAGGTCTTGTATAACTCATGGCACCCTTGAGCAGCTCGGATCCGGGGAGTCGCAATCCCAAAGACTATAACCGGAATCGCCCCCTTGCCTTTCACCCGGTCAAAGACTCTCCTGCGGTCTTGCATCCTCTGATGCCTACACCCACACATTTCTCCCTGCGTATAGATACACCTTGTCTTTAGTATACAAGGTGTCATACATTTAGCATCGCTAGTACACGTCTCCGTTCTCCGTTCAGCTTGAACGCACCAGAGTGTCTAGTTACTCATGCTTTCTCCTCTGCGTATAAAGACCGCCTTGGCATATAGCTGCATATCGCTCTCTTGTCGTTAGTGCCTCTGGGACACGTCTGGCTATCCGTTCAAGACTCGAACGCCCAGAGCGTCGAGGTCACGAATATCATTGTACAAGGGACAATGCGCGAGTTACAGTGTTGCCAGTCCTCCTCCCGTGCTTCGTATCTACAAGCCGCTGCATTAGCCAATGTTTTTGCGTTTAGGAATGCGTTATAAGGCTTCCATGCCCAGTGATTAGGTAGCCTAACTGCGCATGCATGGATTGAACCAAGCGTTCTTTCTTGCAACAGTGACA
Organism: Bolitophila cinerea; assembly: GCA_010015015.2. Classification (NCBI taxonomy): domain Eukaryota; kingdom Metazoa; phylum Arthropoda; class Insecta; order Diptera; family Mycetophilidae; genus Bolitophila; species Bolitophila cinerea. Next base: position 7,458 of record JAAAKO020019616.1, on the reverse strand, counting down.
TCTGGCAGCCACTTAAATGTGGTGCGACCTTTATCAGAGGCCGACCATCTCGCCTGCCACTTCTCTGTAAGCCGCTGATTGATGAGCCTAATCCGTGCTGCTGGTGTCCTGGCTGCCATCTCCTCCTGCGAGACTACAGATCCTGTCTCTACCGGTCTGCTCTTACGCAGCCTGTATTGCAGAGACCTCTTTTCAGCTTCGAGGTCCCAGGGTAGGTCACCACACAAGACCTGCATTGCATGCGTGGATACTGTTCTGCACACGTACAGTGTTCCGTAAAGTACTTTTCGGTGGGCTTGGTTTAATAGGTCTGCCGCGTACTGGTAACGCAGGACTGTACTCCAAGCGCCCACTGCATATAGCGCTCCGGCTAGAAGCAGTCCTTTCGAGATTACTGCCACAGTGCTCTTATTTAGACCCCACTCCTTACGAAGTACTCTTCTCAACTGACCTACCGACTTTGTGGTTTTCTCGGTTATACCGGTCAGGTGTTGGCGAAGATTGAGCCTCTCCGTCAGCGTGACTCCAAGGTATTTCACCCGTGTTGTGTATTGTAGGCGGTTGCCACTATAAGTGACCGCAGGATGTCGGCTCGTGAGTCTACCTCTTAGCAACATCATGTTGGTCTTTGTCGCACTGACTTCTACACCATTGCATTGCCCCCACTCTGCTACAAGCTGCATCATACGTCCAGCCTCCTGCTCTAGTTGTAGCCTGGAGTTTGCATCTATTAGCATTACAATATCATCCGCATATGCAATTACGCTCGTTGTTGCAGTCTCGAGATTCGCAAGTAGAGTCTCTAGCATTAGGTTCCATATTGCTGGCCCGCATATGGATCCTTGTGGGCAACCTCTTTCAACGGTTATCTCAGCCATTCCGTATTCTCCGATGATACGCGCCTTTCTATTTTCAAAGTAGCTTCTCCATAGTTCGAGCTCGTTGCAGTAAGAATACCCTTTTGCGGGCTCTGCCCGCAAACAACGCCTATTGAACTGGTCAGTATTGTGCGGGGACGAATTGTGCGCACCGCCGTAGGCATCACGATTCCTTCCATAAAACGTTTTTGATCATACAGTACTACTTCTATATTAATATATTTAACAAAATTAAATTTTAATTTACTTGGGAACGTAAAGGAGTACAACTAAGTCTGATAGCTCTAAAAAAAGGTGATAATTTTGTCTAGAATATGCCATACTTCAAAAATCGCCCCCTCTAATGCACCCCCCACCAAAAATCATTTAAAAAAGGTCGATTTTATCCTAAAAACACCCTTAAACATTTTAGGGGATTTTTCCAGGCAAAAAACAACGTTTTGGGATCAGAGTAACATCCCCACATCTCCTAAAAAAAAAAAAATTCCTGGGAGGGGCGCTAAAGTAAAGATTCGCCCATTTTAAATTTTTTTCTCTTACTAATTCATCACCGTCTTTTAAAAACACAATTATTGACATGCTTATATAGTAAATAAAGAATAGATACATGATTTAATTACCTTTTCTTTGGTATCGATTTGCTTTCAGATAACTGTATATTTAGTATGTGCAACTCTAAAAAAAACGATAAAATCAAATATTGACTTAGGCCATATTCATAATTACAGGCTCAAATAAATGTTGGGATGACATAAGGCTCACGGACATAATGCCCATGGGCTTTATGTCTTGTTGAAACGGACATTAGGTCCGAAACGAAACGGACATAAGGCCCAAAAAACAGGCAAAAAGACCCTTTGGCCTTATGTCCATTGCATACGGACATAAAGTCCATGGACCTAATGTCTGTTTCAAATTGACATAAAGCCCATGGGCTATACTGTTTTGCTGTATTTGTTGTTTTTGTGTTTTATAAGATTATTTTATAAAAAACAAAAACAACAAATACAGCAAAACAGTATAGCCCATGGGCTGTTTCTGAAGGATTTGTTGTCTTTTACTTGTTTTTTTTGCTATTATTATGCTTATTTTTGCAAAGCATAAAAACAGTGGCAAAAGGAAGAATATAATTTACAAGAGAATGGAAAAAAAACCTTTTTGATTGTCGAAGTTTTAAATTTCCAAACAATTTCTAGAATCTCAAAATAAAGAGCATGGGTATTTTTTCTGGTTGAAACAGCCATAAAGCCCATGTCAAAACGGACATAAGACCCATGGGCTTTATGTCCGTATCGTTTCGGACATAAAGCCCATGGGCGTTATGTCCGATTCAACCAGGCATAAAGCACATGGGCATAAGACGTCACCCCACCAAATAAACGGCGTAAGAAATTCTTGAATACATTGTTTTTATAGTTTTACCGCCTGTTTTAGGCTTTATATCTTCAACTAGATTTAATTGCAATAAATAGTTTTTTGTCACCAAAATTCACCAGAAAATGGAAAGAAATGTTGTGGATTGCTTGTTCTTGCTAGTATTTTCCTAAATGTAAAACTAGCAAAAACCAGTAATTTCATTAAATTTTTAAAAAATATATTGTTTTATTAAATATTTACTTTAATATTAGTTTACAATTGTAACGTTAATGGGATAAAAAGATGATGGCGAGTAGCCAGTCCTAGGAGGACTGTTTTTACATTTATTTATTATTTTGCGTACAGTATTTTTTTTTGTGACATAACAAAATTTGTCAAGTACTATAATGACGATATGTCCATCTTTAGAATATTTTTTGGATCCTCCCATGACTAAATTTCATGGCACGAGAGACCACAGTACTCATTAAAATGCCTTACAATCCATAAATAATGTAAATTTTGAGATATTTCTTTAAATGTAAATATTTAGATTGTCTGAATTAAATACAGCAGGTTTAATGGACACTAAATAATGTGTATTTGCAAGTTAAAATAGCTATTAATAATTTAGGGGGAATGTCTTTTAATGGTAGTTGGCAAACTATTGTTTCTTTAGTTTGCCGCACTTTTAGCTTTCTACTTTAAACCCCTTTAACTACCTAAAAAAATCATAATAAGCCACTTTATAATCCCCCAATACATATATTTTTTTAAAAAGGCAACACTAAACTTCACTGCAGTCTATTATTTTACAATTATTTTCCAGAGCAAATGATTCAGTTCTCAAAATACAAAATAAATACCATAATTTTTAATATTTTCAATTTCACAACTATTGCTCCCCAACGCCTCCTCTGAATACAAATACGCGTAATGTTAATTTATTTATTTTGTTTATACAAATACAAGTAGAATTCTGTTCGATCTACTTTAATACGAAATCTAAAATAGCTTCCTCGTTCCTCAGTAATAATAGCCCTTTTTCCAATACGATTCTGAAATTCAATTTCCAGTCTGGCGTGCTTTTTATATGCATATAGAGTAAATACTAATACATAGTATATAAAATGCTATATACAAATGTACATTTATATATAGAGAGAGAGAGAGAGATTATATAGACAGACAGTACAATATTGCAAGTCCGTGCAACTTATTACGTTTGCGATGCTTTTCCTCGTAGACCAGCAATAATTGCAAATTGTTTATCAAATAATTGAATTCTGCCGTTCGTGTTGCTGCGAATAATAACCAATATACCTAGTTTATTTATTTTAGTATGTATAATGTAAATTATATGTATTTTTTTGTATATACATACCTTTTATTAATATTAGGCAGCAGCAGGAAAAGCAAAAAATGAGTTTGTATATCTTATATTTCTCAAAATAATGAATGTAAATAAAACACTCCGAAGAGGGTGTAGCATATAGAGCAGAAGCGTGCCAGCCGGACAGATCCTTATTTTGTTTTTAAAAAATATATGTAAGGAATATACTTAAAAAAGGCTGAGCTTTCGCTTTAGAAGCGGTAACCATTTTTTTCTGGTAAAAGTGACAGTTACTGCTATTTCCCTGCCAGTTGGCGACAGTTGCCATGTAATCGCCTCGTCAGTTGCCCGCAGTTGGCGACAGTTGTCTCAACTGTTGCTTCCAAAAAGTAGTTGATCGGGAAATCTCATTGCAAAGTCGCAACTGACGTTTTTGATGAATTTTCACAGTTGTCAACTGAAACATTGTCAGCTGCTATTGCCAAATATGCATATGCTCTACAGGTATCCTTAAATGGCGAAAGACAACTATTTGATATTTTTTTCGATCAAAGAAGATGGGAGTCAGTCTGCAGTATCTTAAAGATTTTCGGCCTCGCGATCGACGCGATATCATATACCTAGTTTGGACTTGACTCCCTCTACTAATTTAGGTCACTGTCCATAAACTGAACATTTGTCCAAAAATTATTGTATTTTTTAAATATTTAATAATTTTATTTTTGACGGACTGACCGTGAAATTTATATGATACACGAACTGCTATACTAAACTGCTACTTTCGACAGTTGGGTTGTAGTTGAATATATGTAGTTGCCTGTTTCGGTGATTGCATGAACTTTCGTCAACTGTTACCAACTGTCGATAGCAGCGATAGTTGTCAACTAAAACCAACTGTCGAAAGTATCAGTCCGTGTAATCGTAGCCAAATACACAAGATCCTGAAATTTTTTTGAAATAACCCTACAATATCTTCAAATAATATATAATTAAAATTAATATTATTAAAGACTCCCTCAAATGCCCTTATCCGTTCATATGGCTAATAATATATTCGTATTATGTTCAATTGTGCTGCCGAGAATAATTATCCAGTAAGAACTGTCATCGTCGAAACGTATTATCACAAGAAGAACAGTCATGAAATGTATTCTCACCGATAAGAATTATAGATTATTGCGAGAAGAATTGTCGTTTGAAGAATTATTAAGAAAAATTGTCCTGAGAACTATTTTCGTTTGTTAGCCTTTGAAAAAAAATCTACCTGTTACAGCTATTGAAATATAAGCTTTTTGATCAATAAATAGCCCATCTGATAAAATTCTCCAAAAAAAAATTAAATTGACTGGAAAGTTAGAGGAAAAATATCGTGGAGAACATAAAAAAATATTTCTACCTCAACACCTGAGCTGAAGTTATTCGAATTACCTAACATCCTAACTTACAAATGTCTGATCAACCAGACGAAATGGATGAAGAGTGTTCAAGGATTGTTTGGCATCAAATGGAAAAAAATAAATTATCCATCGCAATTAATCCAATCATCTTGACGCTCCAATAAAATTAGTAAAAATGATTCCTCCGACATTACTTGCAGGAGTATTTGGCAAATTGTTTTTATTTAAATTAATATCCCTTTAAGTTTTTTCAAAAAGACTATATATGTTTTTTGTAATTTGATAATTAAATTTTTGATTCTATATAATCATACTAAATTGATAAAAAATTAAGCTACCTGAACTAGTAACTTGAGATTTTTATGTGGTTATTAAATAAATGGCCCAAATTGCTAAGTGGCCATCACTAGGTGGAAATACAGAACTCAAACCATTTTTAATTTGCACAATATACCAAATGTGAAATGGTCAACCCGCAAAATAAAATACATATGTTTTTTACAATGCCACTTCGTAGGTTTTGGAAACATTTTGACAGTTGTCAACTCGCTGATGGCTAAAATGTCCTTTTTTCTTTACCAATTACCGTTTATGCGATAACGGTCAATTTTTATTTCTTTTTGTTGTTTTTTTGTATTTATATATATATTTTTTAAAATGTCAAAACAATTCAAGCGAATCTGGCATTAAATTAAAAAAGAAGAATATGTATGTATAATAATATTCAAATTGGCCATAATCAACTAAAATATGATGAGCAAAAATAATGGGTTTTCAAAATGTCAATGAATATTTTATAATTTTTGAAATAGTCTTTGAAGAAATTCAACAAAAATGTATGAAATATCATTTACAGCTCGCGATTATTTGGTTGAATACTATTCCTTGAATACTACGTTTAGCTAAGATGGGTGCCAATTCACTCGGATTTATCTGGGAAGTACAAAACACTCATAGCTGTTTAGAGCGTGTGATATGGAAGATAAGACTGTAGAACACTTCAAAGAACGAAATGGTTTGAGATAGAATAAAATAAGTATACAACGATTCGAGGAGCACAATGGATCCAAACTGAGACCTGCATGCGCCCCTCATGGGACGTTACTCCACAAATTATTCTAATCAAATTCCTTTAATATCAATTGCTGCTATGAGGGAAAATTACACGAGCCGGTTTCTTTACCTTTTCCACCAATTCACCCTTTCTATTAATCAAACACAATTATAAAATACCATGTATGTCTTCCAATTAGTTGTCAAGACTTTAAAAATCTTCCAATGTCCAATGACCTGCCAACGCATAAGTAACAGGCATTGCAGAGAGTTTACACGATTGGAAGATGTCTGCCAACTTCTTTGGTACAGACAATTTTTCGTCCAATATAGGCCGAACTTCCAACTGTGCAAACATAGATTAAGGCTGCTGGGCAAAAGGCAATATGCTTTGCTGAAAAAACGAATAAGAATTGACATATAGACAAAATGTCATTGTTTTTATTAGAATTATTTGATTATAGGAATAATGCAATATCTAATATTAGAATTACCCCTTTTTTAATAGTTTTTTGATTATTAAGGATTGCTTAATTTCTTAAAGTTCAATTTGAATTGCAAAAAAAATAATTTAAAAACTTTTTTTTACTGACGTTAAGTCTCGTTTGCACCTCGCCAAAATCCAGGATTAGGGGAGACCAGGGTTAAATGTGTCAAGGGTAATTGTTTGATCAAATCTAGTACTACATTTGGTCAGCATTTCATATTTAAGTGTTTGAACATTATCTCAACGCAGTCTGTGTAAGTCAGTTAGGTTATGGACAATTAAAAAGTATTACTTTGTAGGGTTAAGTATTTTTTTAAGTTCTGTGGATTGCAAATAAAATGAATATATTAAAATGTATTGCATTAATATGTAGACAATGTAATTATTATTATTTATTGCAATTCAAAAGTTATTATATTGTGTTATTTAAAAGTATATAAAAAAGATGAATTTAGCACCTGGGTAAATTATGACAGAAACTCTGGGGTCAGATCGAAATATAAAGAATAAAAATACATTTTATTATGACAATTTAGCCCTTGTATTTTCTAAGTAAATCGCAAAAAAAAAGTGTCACAAAATACCTCAGTCTCCTCTACTCTTACCTTTGCTGGATAACATATTTTAGTGACAATGATGCACTTAATACAAATGCTGTTGCAGCCTCGATTGTTTTTACACCCGTATAGTGACTTTTTAACATTTAGTAATGCTGTACTCGAGCTGTTATAATGGTGCAACCGTATAGCAGTATTTAGCAGCAGTTTTTTTTATTTTATAACAATATTCTAGGCACCTGTAAGTGTAGTAACTCAAATGTTCTTATCGTGTTTTAGCTTTCTATTACCGCATGATATGAATTTTATAAGGACATTTACAAATAATACAACCTGATTGAAACATTGGAAATTACAGTATAGTAGCATTTATGTTGATTTATTAGCCTTATACGGT
>JAAAKO020019605.1:0-15361 GCA_010015015.2 Bolitophila cinerea | reverse complement strand
AATTTGGTGTGACAAACGTGAGCCCCGGATCAAAGTAACCCCTCTCGAAAGCTCGCCAAAGTCATTGCGCCGCACAGTGCAAAATATGGTGTTTTTTGTGTTTAGTTTATTTTGGAGCTTGCTGGCGGATCCAGGGGGGAAGGCATGGGGACATGTCCCCGTAAATTATATAAATTATATAAACCATGTATTCCTTTTTTATTTTATATTTTATTTTGTTTTTTATGTATGGTCATGGGTATATCAATATCTTCAAGTGCCGAATTCAACATCTGATCCAAAAATATTGATATTTTGCCTCTATATAGAAATTTAATTAATAAAAAAATGTTTGCTCTCAAATGAAAGTAAATTCCATGGAATTTTCCAAGGTGTTCTATGGAAAATGAGAATTATTTATCCATAATATGGAATACGAGCTGAAGAATGCACTATTTGGCAAAATATTCAGACCATGCTGTTGTCCAGGTTTGTTGGCTTAATAAGAAAGTTGAGCTTTTACAGATTTTTTGGCTTATTTAAAAACCAGAACAAACAAAATGGGGATTTTTTTAGACTCTTTGGTAAAATGCATTCAAACTTATGTTTACTGAAACATTATTTTTATTTCCTAATTTTTTAAACCAAAATTTAAAAAAAACAAGATTTTTAAAGAATTGAATTTGAAAAAAAAAGAAACAGAATTTTCTAAAACTAAATTAAAACTGAATTTTGTAAAACAGAATTTAAATCCCTAAAAAAATATTGTGAAATGTCCCTTACCATTTTCATAAACTTTGCAAATTTTCCCATTTATAAAAAAAAAGTTACACAATATGGTTACAATGTTTTAAAATGTAGTTTCATATTGACATATTTTAAAAATATATATAAAAGGAAAATTATCAATAAAAAAAGATTTGGCATGAAAACATTTATTTAAAAAAAATAGGAAAATAAAAAAATAAAAAAAGTGTTCCAAATGTCCATTATTTTGATATTTTACATATATAAAATTTAATCGAACAAACGATTAAATTTCATTAAATATAAAAAAACTTTTTCAATTTTTTTTATATATTCTTATGTATAACAAAAAACTGGTCCGAAATATAAGGTGGATGGATAAGAACCTCCCATCCGAGCTCCCGCAGCTTCTGGCGCGTCACCAAAGATATGTGTAGTCTGGCGTTGTTCTTATGGACACAATTCCTCTCATATTGGCCAAAGATGGCCGCTTCTGGGCGATTGCTTGCTTCAAGCGGTGCAGTTGTTGACAGTACAGGTCCAAATTAAGCGTTTGGCCGTAGGTGAGTAGCTCAAAGTAACTGATTTCCTGCCAATCGCACCAAACACACAGCAACACCTTCCTGACCGTCAATCCTGGGTTGGCCAACGTTTGGGAGGCTTCACCGCGCTTTGACCACTACCGTTTGCGCTTCACGTTGTTGTATTTGACCCTTTTTCATCGCCAGTCACCAACGGCTTCAGAAATGGGTCGATTTTTTTGCGATTGAGCAGTCTATTGCATGCGTCGATACGGTCAAAAATGTTATTAGCGAAAGCTCGTGTAGCACCCAAACATCCAGCTTTTTGTAATTTTTTTGACAATAAAATGATTAATTTAAATGAGGGACGGTTCCGATGCGTATATGGAGCTTCTGCGATGGTTTTTATGCTTATGTGCCGGTCGTTCTCTATTAATTCCAAGATTTGGTCGATATCCGTGGTGATAGCATCTGTCACATCGAAATTTTTATTTCCATTTCTGTGCTACACGCTTGGTAACAGTATCGGGCCCATAAACTTAATTACAAATTTTGAGCGGACAGATTTTTCGCCTTTTTCGAAGAAAAATTGTAAAATATGGCAAATTTTCTATATGTTGATGTCCATCTTTAACAAGCGCTGACAATGTACTGCAACATTTAATCATAAAACTGTAAAAGAAGTTTTTTAGCGCGAAAACTTTTTAATGCTTTTACATACGATGCAATGCGATACTGATCAGTGTTAAGTTAACACCAGAGATATGGTCAATAACGCCATATCTTAGATAAAAACCGTACAATCTTATTGGACCACTTAATAATATAAATAAATAATTAAGATGTTTATTAAAATATCTAAAATGATAAAAAATATTATAGGTTATAAAAAACTTTTTAAAATATTTAAAAATTATTGATTATATTTATTTTTGCTTAAATACATAAATTATCAATTATTAAAATCATTTTGCGAGACAAATGCCCCATTGTGCGCCGCTGTGCGTGTGCCCACATAAAATACCTCGGCTTATATATTTGTTATTAGATATGCGCCAATGTACCGTTACGCGCGTTTATATTTAAATTATAGATTACCGATGAACAGACGACGACAACGACGACGACATATTTGAGATGATGCTAAATTGACGAAACAAAAAAAGGGGAAACCATGTTTATATTACAAAGCTTTTTTGGATGATTGCGCATAAGAATTTTGTATATTCCAAATTACAATAAAGTGCGCGCGGTGATAACACTGGGGCGCGGTATGTGTGAGTGTGAGTGTGTGTGAGTCTATGTGGGGGCGGAATATCTAAGGAAGCTACCAGTTTACGTATGCCGACGCATTCTGTCTACTTTATGTTCGCATTTCCGTGGCGCGTGCGTCTGCATATGAAAAACGTGAAATTCAGCATATACACTGTATTATGTGCACACTCAAACGAGCATCTGGGCGAGATTACGTGCCCAAAAGCTCCACCGAGATTTTCGCACATATTTTTACCGGCACACGAAGGTTTTGTGTGATGTAATCCATATACTTATACTGTCTAATAGACTCGCATGCGACATTTACATATATATACTAAAGTTTTGTATAACGAAACGCTGATGGATTTACTTTTATATTTTGGTTCGCGAAAACGAGGAACAAACTTTTGGCCTGGTATCGCTTGGAATCAGAATTTCTGTCTTCTTTTTCTTCAGATATAGCAAGATGCAAGGAGTATTCATAATGGCTTGAATAGTCTTGAATACGACTATGATGGAGATGAGAATTGAAAACAAAGAAAAGCTTTTTTATTTAAGCACAGAAATAAATTGATCTTTTTATCAGGATGGCCGATATGAAGCAAAGTGACACCACTCCAATCGGACCGACTTTATAAACTTAAATGAAAGATAGCAATGCCCATGTGACTAAAAGATCTTCAATGTTTTTTTGTGTTTTTTGCTTTTTTATTTGGCTTTATTTTTTGTGGTCATTACACCTATTTTTACGTAATTACAACAACGAGTTACGTGATGTCCAGAATGTCATGATCATGTGGCACAGAGGAGACCATTGCTAAAAAGAAAATAAATATCTGCCGATCTTTGGTTATCGCTCTGATTTAAACAAATAAAAAAAATCTTCAATTAAAACGATTGCTTGCCGTACCGTAATGAATTATTATAATGAAATCCAACATTAAAACAAGTAGAAAAAAACATAAATTTATATAATTTTGTATCTGTCTGTTCTTTTAGTTTACGTTATAATTTGTAACATAATACAACATAATAAGCTCTACGCAAAACTTTCAGATTCTCATAAATCCCAGCCGAGCTCACAATATACTAGCATTTCCACAATGTTTTTTTAGCGCTTTGATTGGGAAATGTTAAAATACAAACCACTATATAGCAGTTCAAATACACACACACACACTCACATTATATACAGTTGGGCAGGCCACTTTGCAGTCTCTGTATTTTCATAAATTAATTATAAAAGTTATGCGTCGTCGGTCGTCGCGGTGGCGGGCGTCTGTGTTATTTTAATGCTGTTTCGCATGTGCGAATATTAAACAAAATGACATATTTTCGAATTGAAAACTTTGCATATATAAAACTAACTTTAGATCGTGTGCATATGCACGCTGGGGCACCAATAGGGGGAGGCGGGCAAGAGGAGCTAGTTGTGGTTCGCTAGAAAGCGTGGGCGGCACGAAAGCGGTGCCAGCAGGTTTGAGCACGTATATAACAAAGAAAAAGTTTTATGCACTTGGCCAGTTATGTTGGGGATTTTTTTTTTCGTTCATCATTGTGGTGCAATTTTGTTTGAGATATTTTTCAGACGGTTTTTATGGGGAAGTTAACAGTATATATTTTTGAAGTGCGGTTTGTGTGGAAGGCGGAGGCACGGTCTGGAGAGATGTATGCTAGAGCTGCCAATGCCGTGGTTAAAGTGCTGCGGCAACTTTAGTTTCTTTTGCGCGCTGCTTTTACGTGGAGTACAAGTTTGTTCTCTTGTGATGTGTGTAGTGAATTTCAAGTGTTTTGGAGTACTTAAATAGTATGTTTAAAATGCGCGAATTTGATAATGGGAGGCGTTTAGTTTTTATGTAGATGGTTCACTTTAACATGTAAATATGAAAGGATTGTTTTAGTTTTTTTAATGGTAAATTAATGATGGATCTGACCCAGTTTATTGTTTTTTTTTTAAAAATATTTTTTTGTTAATAAGAATGACCAATATTTTGGGTGTACATAAAAATAATAATAAATAAATCGGTAATTTTGGCAGGATCAATTCGAATCAGTCATTTTAACATGGTTTTGCTAGATTTAAATTATTTTTATTTTTAGAGATTGATAGATATCGATTATATTGCATCATGAAGATCATTTTTAATTTGATTTTTTTATTTTTATTTTTGGCTAGATTGTATTACTTCGGTAATACATTATGTAAATTTTGCTAAATTGTTTTTTTTTTGTGTTTGACTATAAAAAATATACTTGATTATTTTTGACTCAAATAATAAAAATTAAATATTTCTGGCTAAATGTAAGAAAATCGGTAATTTTTATATTTCGAAAATGTTTCTTTTTCGGTCAATTACCAAATATTTCCTATGCAAATATTAAAATGTATACAAAATGTGTTTCAGGATTTACAATTTGTCTTGTATGATTTAGCACTCTCTCGGATAAGCACCAAACTGCTTAAGCCCTCTTTTAATTGTCAAAATACTCTTACTATATTTATAAAATCAAAATTGTACAGTTGAACCAAGTTAGAGGTTTGCTCTCATTAGAGACCAAATATGTTAAAAAATACGAATCTAAAAATATCCTATTTTTGATTCACTGTTTTCCAGATTTATGAGGCAGCCCTTGTTCATATATCTATCTATGAATCGAGGATTCGCAGCCTCTGGCATCCGCAGTCCGTAATGTTTATTCATTATAGGCGTTTCTTCTTCTTCTTCAGTTGGAATAGTTAAAACGAAAAAAAAAACAATCTAGGCTGACACATTCCAGCGTATATAAGCTCGATAAAAACAATTTTCCTACTATACTATAGTATGTACATCGAAGACCCTGCAGCTTATTGCTAAATCATATTGAGCTTTGTATATATCCTATGGTCTTTATACGCATTCCTATAAGAACGCGATACGGGGGCACCCCGCATGAGTCATGTGGTATACTGGGTGTCCCATTTCAAAATATATCCTATTATATGTCTCGTAAAATAAAGGAGCTATCGAAAAATAGTTCTGATAACAAATGTAGGAATCTAAAGAGGGTTCTTAGCTTGGAAATAGGATGACACAGATGAAATTTGTGTGAATTGTGCTGCTAAGTTTAGGTTAAGGTACACTTGAAATATATAAATGGAAATACGTATTTGCTTTGCAAATTATGATTTACCGCTAAAAAGAAGAACGTTTTTATCGTAATTTACATTATAAAATAAAATGAAATTTCTTTTATTTGACGTAATATAAGAGCTTTTTGTAAACGGGACACCCAGTATATTCCAAATGACACGAAATCGTAAGTCGGTTGATTGCTGCGGACCGTTTTCCGTATCTGCCTAGAAGAGATTAAAAATTATCCCTCCAGCAATTTATGGTGACAACGCACGCCACCCATCAAAGTATCCGCCGCCGCGCCACATACAGCCAAGGAACGTCTGAATCGCTACAACCGCCTCGTGTCGGGCCGCTCCCTTTGGATTTACTGAAAACGACGACGACACAACGGGCGCAATACAATAAAATTCGCTACAATATTATATTGCGAGTTTCGCTATCGCGCTTAACGAGGGTGTACTGTACATTGTATACATATATATATACATATACATTGTAATATATCTAACATATATTCATTCCAATTGACTTATACGCAACGCATGGAGTGTGGGCGAGGGAGGTTCTGGAGGGTGGCAACTTTGCTGATGCTGAATTGAGTACGCGCACGATATGTATATTCTGTATATATATACATATATCTTCTAAGGAATGCTTTTTATTGGGCATGGGTATTGTCAATACCGGTTTCGGTATGTCACATTAACTGTTATCGCATTTTATGATGAGCTTTTGTATTCGATATTTGATTTTCGTAATATCGTATTAAGGAAAGAGCAAAGTGGCGCTTTGTCTCATTGAGTCTCTGTTAGGGAGGCTTCCTAGGGTGTTTAATAATTATATAGAAGATTATGGAAGTGCGCTTGTATACGCAGATTATTCAGAAATGTCTATTTGCCTGTTGTTGGGCTCATGATGAGCGTTTCATTGAAATCGGATCTGCTGAATTTGCTGATTTGTTTAGCAATGCATTTATCGAAGCATTTTACTGCCAGTTGGTTGAATTCTAAAATGTAGACAGAGTGTATATACAACACATAGCATTGCAGCAACATTTCAGGGGACTTGCGCAAAACTGCACCCGGAGTGCACACACACCGATACTCGATACATTTGATCGGGCAAATATTTAATCGGAAATGCGGAAATTTGATTTGATGCTGTCCGTTTCGGTGGGTTTTGCCTGCGGCACGCTCAGAAGTGCGGGTGCTGACGTAATTTGCGGATGATGTAGCGATAATACTTTTTTTAATTCTGATTATTTTTATGGATACATTTTTACCATAGATTTTATTTTAATATTTGCAAAGCCATCTGAAAACAGAAATAATGCACAAAATAAAAATGAATTTCCGCCCAGAGTCCCATTGGTCTGTGTTTTGCACCTTTTTGGATTTTAGCTGAAATATACAAACTTAATTATTTAAATATCATTATGTATAAAATGAAGTACGCGCCGGCCCTCACCGGGATGCTAAAATTGTTTTTGAAAATTTAATATCCAAAATTATACGGTGAAATGATTGAATTATGAACGCATATAATTTTATGAAATTTAGAAATTTAATTTGGTCACATATGCTCTCCGGGAGACCGGGGATTTGGAGCTGCTGTATGGCACATATTACACATTAGAGAAATAGACAATATAATGGCTGGCTCGCAATCAACATACGAGCATATGAAGTCTTTGTAAATATTTAATGTGTATTTTGCGAATTGATAATAACTAATAAGCATTCATTTGCATAAATGCCTTTGGCGAAATTTTGTGTTTGTGTGTGTGCGTATTTGGGGTGATTACAGTTAAAGGATTATTGCGTAGAGGACAGCAAGTGAATGCGCGGAAAATCGACAAAGCACTTTATAAGCTAGACCCGTTTTAATGCGTTCCTATGGATTGAGTCATACTAGCAAATAATTTGAATCGAAACAATTTTCAAAGGACCCATTTTAAAGTGCTTTGTTTTGAGTTTAGGCACAAAATTATACAGAAATCAAAGAAAATTTGATAAATCCAATTGCAGCCTGACTGACATGCAATATAGTTATTCTTCTATAAACATAATAGCGGTGTCTCTCAATTGGCCGAAAACCGATTGGCCGAATCACGATTGGCCGAATAACGATTGGCCGAATAACGATTGGCCGAAACTCGATTGGCCGAACGATACGATTGGCCGCATCACGATTGGCCGAATCTCGATTGGCCGAATGATACGATTGGCCGAATCACGATTGGCCGAATAATACGATTGGCCGAATTTAGTTTTTGATGGTTTTACCTTTAAATTCGGCCAATTGTATCATTCGGCCAATCGTTATTCAGCCAATCGTATCATTTTGCCAATCATGATTCGGCCAATCGTAAAATTCGGCCAATCGTATTATTCGGCCAATCGAGATTCGGCCTATCGTGATTCGGCCAATCGTATCATTCGGCCAATCGTGTATCGGCCAATCGTGATACGGCCAATCGAAATTCGGCGAATCGTAGTACATTCCATAATAGAATCATTAAATTTATTACAGTGTACCTCGCAAAAGACCCTAAAGATATTAAAATAGTTTTATGAAGTTTTTTTTTATTTTACCTTTTCTAAGTACAAAAAATTCAATTCAAAAGATTTTTCTACTTTTCTTACTATACCAATGCGCCATATATAACTCGCAGAAACCTTTTATAAAAAATCCCTTTTCGATGCAAATTAAAAGTTCCGTCAATCGATAGTATTGTATGTGAAAGCAAGAATGGATAAAGGCCGATGGTATCTGTACAAATAATGCTTTCTTTTGTATGAATGCATACTAAAAATACTTGATCTTTTTGTGCATCGTGCCCATATCGTCTTTAGAAGCGATGCTTGTGTCTTCCTCTATAAAATCGTATATAAGTAATGGCGAATGATGCGCACAAAGATCTTTTTGTGGGTGCAATCGATTTTTTTGCTGTATAGTAAATAAATAGAGCTAATTTTAAATGAAATAAAATAAAGAGAGAGCGAGCTTTTCTCTCTAAATATATATACTATATAATATAATATAAACGTCGTAAAGAGTAGAAAATTGAAACACACCCTCAAAACGTTTCATGTTTTCTGTCCACTATCGATCGAGGGTTGTTTTTGTTTTGTGTTTTTATTTATTTGCGTGCGCACTTACAATTCATGTACATATATTTGCTTATATGCATGAGGGAGTCTGTGTCTGCGTGCGTCTAGTAGGAGGGCATCGTATTGCGTCTTGCGTTGAGGCGTCTTCGTCGTCGGCGTCGCCGTCGTCTTGGAATAATATTTATAATGCAAATTCTCCGTCGCGAATCGCCATTACCAGAGAATTAAGTACATGTGTAATACATTTTGTAATGTATGCATGAGCAACGGTACGCGATACGGGGTTGGCATGCAGGGATGGCCGTAGGGGTTGCATGCTTTTAAGCATTTCGTTTATACTTTGTTTTCTTTAGAACACACGACGACGCCGACTCCGATGCTCGAGCGCTGACGACAGTTATTCGAAGCGCAAGCACAAATGCATTCCAAGAAAATGCGGATGTAATGTATGCATAAATGTTTGTGCGATCCGGTTACACGAGACGGTATAAATATATATACGTATAGTAACCGTACATGTGAATTTTGAGAGAAATGTGTGTCTGAGCAATAGTGTGCCGACAGTCTGTATATTGCAGTCTTGCGAGCTTAAAGCTTCAGTAAAATGCGCCTTTAATGTCAAAGAGGCTAAATTTAAAGGAAATCGAGACAATATACTCTGAAAACAGCATTAGAAGCTATATGTGTGTTCAAACATAGAAACAAACAAGCAAATTCGTGTTTCGCCTGACCCGGCACCTGACACCGCCGATAATTGCATCGTATTTGATTATTTCTCGGGTCTCATCTGTTGAATATGGAAATTCAATGTATGTACCGCAATGTTTCGATCGAACACTTGCAGTACAATATGCAATTGCTTTTGGATTGTATTCTAATTGAAATTAGAGACGTTCTCTGTCTAACTCCTCTTCTGTTTTCAATTTGCATTTGTATATTTCGATTATATAACCTAAGTTGCTGAACTTTAAAAAATAACATACAAACACTAAACACTACTAAAAAATCCACTTTTTCACTCTAGTTAAAAATTGACCACATCTTTTACCTAAGTAAAAAATGGACCACTTTTTTAGTGAAATATCGACCACTTTTTTCTAGTATAAAAATAGACCAAATTTTTTTTCTAGTATGAAAATCGACCACATTTTTTTACTCAATCGTCCACCTTTTTAACTTTAGTAAAAAATCGAAAACATGTTTTTACTGTAGTAAGAAATTTACCTCTTTTTTACTCTAATATAAAATGAAACACTTTTATACTTTAGTAAATGGCTTCTTTTTTATAGAGCATAAAGTGTGAACTATAAAAAATAGACTACTTTTTTGTTATTTTTACTTGTCACTGTGAGAAGAATACGTTCCGTCGCAATTTGCCATAGCAAAAACCAGCGATTTGCTATAGCAAAAATAAGCGATATGCTATAGCAAAAACAAGCGATTTGCTTTGGCAAAAAAGCGATTTGCTATAGCAAAAACCATCGATTTGCTATAGCAAAAACAAGCGATTTTCTATACCAATTGGTGACAGGCTAAAATTAATCTCATAATTACTTCTTATTAGGAATTTTTAATTTACCGATCAAAGCTTCATTAGAATTTAAAAAAACTACATCTTTAAATCTTTACATAAGGTTTAAATCCAGTCAGCACATCAATACTTGAACAAAATCCATTACTAAATCCATTATATATTTTTTTACATACAACATTCCAAATTTCCTCTTATCAAATCCTTCACAATCATTAAAAAAGCATGTCCTTATATTCAACCCAGCTTAATCTACCAAACTCAAGTAAAACTCTAAAGGTCTCGCCTAAATTGGATCCGGTCAAAATGTTATGCAAATCTCATCCTTACAACAGGCTAAAACAAATCGTATACTTCCGAGATTCTAAAGTTGTGCCCACCTTGACTCACCACACACTGTCCACTTAGGAGAACACTTCATTTATCATGTCGACTCGAGCAGAACGTCCTGCAGTCCTCTTGCTAAAAAAAATCATGTGTGTGTGCGTGTGTTTGTGCCAAAGCAAGTTAATTTGTTACGCGTGTGCAAGCAATTCCATCCATCGGCCTAGCCGGGCACCCTCTCAAGAAGGGATGACGTAGGTCTGACAAGGCTTGCGCGCCATTTATCATAATATTTTTTCGGATATTTTTACATAAACTCTCTCGTACGCATACAAATCGAATAGACTCGAATTATTCTATCTATATTTTATACACCCAAAACCCAGTGAGTGAATTTATGAGACAAAGAGTTCAAAACAAGAAATTCTTATGTGACAAATTATTCGACCATCTAAAAACGATAAAGAATTGCTCGTGAAAAATGACCTCGTTGTAGCCTGGCTCAAAATATCACTCGTATAAATTCAATTCTCACATAAACTGTTTTATTCGGAATTCGTGCGCTCTTGTTTACTGGGTAGTTTATAGGGCAAAGCAACGAGTTTTATATATTTTTATTTTTATAAAACTTCATGTACTCAAGTATTTTTGAATTCTCGGAAAGTTGAACGTCTTTAAAATGCATTTGACATTTTATACTGTTATCGTTAGACACTGTATACATAGAATTGAATAGTATAGATATACTGGATGCAAAATATAGACACATAACTTTGGCAAACAGGACGAACAAATAGTGCTTTATCAAAGGACACAGATACAGACAGACAAAAGTTCTGCCCAGATGACAAGCGCAGTATTTTTTTTGTTTATTTTGACTCTTTTTCCACGAGGAGATACTAAAGTTTCAAGTATTTCCTGGAAATACATCAATAAATATCTTTATAGTCTATATATTGTGTGTGCGCACCGATGAACGAAATTGTAGAATTGTAGAATTTATTCTGATGTTACATCTTTATATATATATATATACATTTCTTGAACCATGTAATATGAATATGAATATTTTCTATTTACTGAATTTATGTGCTGTCAAACGAATCCCGCGTGAAGTTCGAAACCAGACCGCGATAAAGAAAATTCGAAACTGTGTCATGATTTACAACCCCCGAAAATGGCCTTGATGCGTGCTCTATATATATATATAAACAAATTTGATAACGCGCGATATTGTCGCGCGGGCGTGCAGCCTCGTGTGTCGCACCCAGAGTACGGGGTGATTTCTGTGTTCTTGACTTCTTCTTGTGCGCAGCAGCAACCCTCTTCAAATAAATCAAAGGAACATTTGGAAGCATGGAAGCGTTTTACTAAAAGGCAGCCACGCCGCGTGTAATCGCACACACACACATAAGAAGAAAGAGCCATTGTGCGGGCAATACTCATTCTCGCATTCCCATTTCTGTAGCCATTTAGGGGTAGCCGAGTACTGAATGTTTTTTTTATCGTTTTGTTTTTTTTTATGTGCGAGTCTACTCGTGCGTTATAAGAACAGCACTGAACATTGAGCATTGTTATATTATAATTTATGTATTTAATGTCAGGTTAGGGCTTTTTGCACTGTATTTAAAAATATTTAAATGGGGTCACCTAGAAACGTATACACACAGTACACTTAGGCATACAGAATGTAGTAGCAACATTAAAACCAATAAAAAGACTCTGCTTCAAACTATAAATATTCACTGAAAAAACGGTTAGCTTCTACTAAATAAAGAATTCTGTCTATGGATTTATGACTATTTTGACTATATTTATGAGCTTGGAAAATTTCTTTTAAAGCAATTTATTTGGCTGCTATTATTTTGGATGCTTTATTCATTTTTTAAGCGCGCCATCTTGTGTTTGTATAATAAAACTTATTACACTTTACGATGGTATTACTAAATCATATTAGAACAACAGCGTTTGTCAAAGAACCTAAACTTATGACAAATCAGGCTTCAAAAAATGTTTAAAAATTTAGGAATCATTAATTTAAATTTTAGACATTTTAGCGAAAATGGCCATAGCTTTGTCAAATACTAACAATTTTTTTTTTGTATTATTGGAAAGGGAAGGTCTTACAAAAATAGAAATAACATGAGTGCCCTCAAGCGTCCATCCAAAAAAAATAGTTAGAAAGGTAATTAAATGTCCTTTTTGCGAAAAATATATTATTTTGAATGATGCTAGTCTTTTAGGTGAAAAATCGCGTCAAAGTTATACAACATACAATTCAAAACGTACCGATTTCGCAAAAATAACGGTTTCTAAAATTAAATTTAAGTTCAATAAAATACCCTTTCAATGATACCAAACAATTTAAAATCGGTTGAGATTTGACAAAGTTTGTTTTTGTGCATTTTTCTATTTTTTTGCCTTTTTTTTTTTGCAAAAATGACTTAAATTTTAATGACGATAACTCCGAAAAAGAAATACAAATTAGTGTAATAAGTTAACAAGCCCATCAAAATTACAATTTTTTAGCGATATCTGTGAACCTAAAGTCCGGGTTTCTTTTTGTGGCCGATATATATATATATATATATATTTAAATAATAAATTATTTCGATTTTTTAATTGAATTTGTACATCCATTTTGTGTCTATTTTTTAATGTAAACTTGAAAGTGATGAAATAAAAATATATTTTAAAATATTAAATTTAATACAAATTACTTAAAATATTATTTTTTTCTTTTTCAGGTAAGCATAAAAAACCAAATCAACTACGCCATGTGCCCATCTACCGATTCTAAAATGTTTTCATTCAAAAATTACAAAAAATCCACAATAAGGTAAAATTAAGAAAATGCTTATTTTGAAATATTTCTATGAAAGGTCGTTAACAGAAAATAATTGTTCACTGAAGGATATGTTAAAAAAAGAACTTTTTATAGTTCAAATATTTTTTTATTTTTAATACTTTTACTCTCTAATCGTTTAATTGTGCATTCAAATATATAAATTATATATATATTAAGTGAACCGTGCTCCGTACTCCTCACTATCCCAGCATTACTAACTAAGCTTCAAGAAATATAATACATCGAGCTTCTGCGGCCTACACCGAAGCCGACGCCGAGTTCACCGCACCCCACCGCATTATGTAATTCAGTTATCCCAAGTGCAAGCGTACACGTAATTTATTGGCCGAACGAAATTGTATGTATAATAGTTGTTTGAAAGCTCTGGCCCAACCCCTCCTGCTGCTCGTCTGCAAAGCTATAAAAAGCCTTGCGTATTCTATTACTTAGTTGTTCGAACTTACACGAGCTCACAAACTTTGCCCATGTAAAGAATAAAAAAACCCTTTCGGCGAGCGGGCGTGTGTTTGCGTTCGGCTAAACATTTCCAATCGCTTGATTTCTTTTAAACAGCAAACACACATACTAAAATATAGATATATAGATATATATTTGTATACATTGTTATAGGTATATACCCGCATCGAAACTTTGACAAAACTTTTTTTCCCGCTCGCGCTCTCTTCTTCGAACACCCAAAGTGGCGAGAGCACAAAACTGACTTCAAAGCATTCGCGAATGGATTTCGATTTCAGGGTTAATTAATCATTCTTCGTCCATCCCTCCAGCCAAAGCAAACGCCTCACGCGCTTTTCACCGGATTTGCCCTGGCATCAACAACGATTTAAAATGAAAAAACTTTTGCGAAAAGTTCAACGCAATAAGATTCCGCTCTGTTTGAAAACGCGCGACGCAATCTTCGCGCTGCCGGACGCAATCACGACGAACGCGCAACATGCGCGATGATATGGAGCTTTTAACGTGCGAAAACGAAGAACTATAATGCGAGCGAAAAAGCTCCGCTTGTGCAAAGCGTAAATCTAATTAGCTGAGAACGTTCTAATGTGGCTAATGCTGCCTCAGCTGGTATACGGAGGGTTTGGTATATAGTATGTGGTGGGACGCAGCGTCAAGGACGTTACGCTTTCCTTGCGTACACATTTCTCATAAAGAAAAACGCCTACAGAACTTTATCATTAATATATGCTTTGAAACTTTTCACGCGAGCGCGCGCTCCGTTATAATGAAGTTGTTGCGCTTCCGCATACTCGTTTGGTGTGGTCGGGGGGAAGAGGGGAGAGGGGTTGTTCTGTAGTGGTTTTGTGTGCATATATGTATGTGTGTGTTTGCACCTCTAAAGCTTTGTGCAAGCAAACGCCCTTTGCGAGAGATAGAGCATCGAAACTTTATTAAAGTTAATTCCATATAGAATGTTTACTCTTGGCACACACACATATACATACACGAGTGGTGAAGTGCGGCGCGCTGTCAGATAATTACAGGTGTTTTGTGAAAGCACATGAGCTTTCATGGGTGTGTGTCAGAATAAGCTATATTAGATTCAGGCTTGTAGTGGAGCTGCATATAGTGAGGCAAAGCAGTCGAGCACAAAATTAACCTAAATATAAATATAAGCGCGGGAAAACCGCCCCCACCCCTGTGTACCCGCACTCGAATAGTTAATGCGAAACTATTGCAATAATGTAGTCGTTGAATGTCAGACCCTTATCGCGTATATAGTTTTATTTTATACTGTTTTAGTTAGTATATATGCTTATCCGTACGCACGTGCATATTAAAATTCCACACGTACGCACGCATACACACAAACAAGCGCTGTATATAATAAATGCTGTAGTTATACTCTCTACCAACATCCGCCAGGCGCGCGCTTAACGCATTGGATCCCATAAAACAGCCTATAG
>JAAAKO020019594.1:0-15363 GCA_010015015.2 Bolitophila cinerea | reverse complement strand
GTGAGAATGGCATCGGAAAAATGGCAGCCTTACATTATCCCAAAAACATAGTCCCCCAAAAATGTAATTTAAAAATTTTTTTTTTTTGCATTTTAAAATCCTAAATATGCATGTGGAAATAAGTTTTAAGTGCTTTGCTTATAACATGGATTTAAAATAATAAAATATGCTCCAAAAAAGGAAAATATACACTTAAAATATACACTTCATTTTTAAATATTTACTACGAATTGAATGAATAAAAAATAATGCAAATGTAGCGTTTGAATTTTACAATGTCATTTTGAAAATGTTAATTATTTTGCAATTTAGGGATTTAGTGCAGGTTGACATAATTATGAAAAAAAATCTCTCAAAACCCCTTCAAAGGGTTATCGCTCCTCTTAAATTATTGTCTGAGGGATGAGTGTGTTAAAGAAGAGGAAGTTTCAAATACAGCAAACTATATATTAAAATTTTAAAATGTTTTAATCCATAGCCTGAGCCGAAGGGGAAGTCCCTTGGAATAATCATGTTCACCGTTTTATATATTATTAATAATATATTTTATTGTATATTTCAATTTATAACAAGAATTTCTAAGATAAGCGAATATATTTTAATTTTTTTAAAAAAAAATAATATTTATCTGGATATTTGCAAATAATAATAAATATTTTTAAATTTATTGTACATATTTTCAATATTGATGAATAATAATTAATATTATCGGTATTTGCAAGTAATAATATTGTATATATTTTTTTAGTTGTTTTCTATTCTAGTATAATTGTGCATATTCCTTAATTCGCAAATTATTCGCAAATATTTTACGAATATTATAATTAAATTCTTTTGAGTGAAATTTTCGCGCTCTTTATTTGAAGCCTGAGAAAAATAAAAATTAAATTATTGTTCGACTTCAATAAAAAAATACGAACACACGTTATTTTGACTTCTAAAAATCAATTATTTGTGATATTCTTGATATTTTTATAAAAACTTTATATTTTAATATTTGCAAATAAAAAATGAAATCGTAATATTTGTGAAAATATTTTCGAACTTATAATATTTCCTATGTTTATGGATTTTTTCTTAATATTATAAATATTTGCAAATACTGACTTTAAATTACTGTAATAGTTAATATATTTTAGATGTTAGCAATAATTCTAATAATATTTGTGATATTATAGGTACTATCCGGTATTATCCAATGTTTGTATACCATATTACGGGAGTGAATATGCCTCGGCCTGAGCATCTACTCATTTCTATTCTTTTGTTTAAAATATTTAAGTTTTTGCTATTTTTTATAATACTAATTTACTTGTTTGGTTCAATTTTTAACAATTTTGATATTCGAGTTTTTTTTCGAAATTTGAAAATACAAATAAAATCAATTATAGACAGAACGCTAAAACTGAAACACTCGGGAGGAATACAAATTATAATATGTTAAATTCCAATGAAATTGTAGTAGTTTTATTCTGGTCATTATTTTGAAGTAACAATATATTTTTGATTGATATTGATATTTACTAGAGACCGAAAAAGTCAATAATACTGTAAAGGGAACAACCTCGACAGGAGGAGCTTAGCCAAAAAAATGATACGCCAGCCGGCTTTTTAAGGCCGGCACTCCTTCCGCATTTCCCATGCCTGGCTAGGGCCGCAGCGGATGGTCAAGATGCCTCTTCAGGGATTGTTACCAAGACAAAAACAGACAAAACTTTACATAAAAACACCAAACACTTAAACAAAAGCTGGTCTCACGCTGGACCAAGACCCGGACGTCTCATGCTTCATCAAGGCTCTTGATCCAGTAAGGAACCACTTGGCCTCTCGTTCTGGTGGCATTTTATTTTGGGCTACTAACGATTGACGAATAAAGATTTGTAGATTAAGTGTAAAAAAACATAATTTCTATCTAGTTCTAACACAATAAATACATTTATTAAATTATATAAATCAATATATATTTATTGGAATAGCACATCATAATGAAATTATTAATTTATATATAAATATATTGATATTATATATTTTTATTTTATTTATATATAGACAAAGTTATTCGTTTTAACATATGATACTTTAAAATGTAGATATAGACATAATCTTTATTTAAATTAAAATTTATTGTGGATATAAATGTTTATTTATTTTTAAAACTACTTGTAGATGAAGATATATTTTCATTCAAAATGGACATAGACAAATATATTATTATTAATATGGAATATAAAACGTACTGATGGTGTTGGATAAATTATTGATAGAGATGTTATGTTTATATGTTATTCTATATTATTTTATTATAATTTCAAATTTGTAGTTTCCATGTAAAATATATTTTGTTTGAAATTTAGATCACCAAAAATTCGATCATATTTTAAAATGTATCACTGAGAAAAACAATTTAAAATCACCCATATTAATGTTTATCGAATGATCTCTGGAGATACGAGCTCTTCTGGGTTTTTATTTTCTTTTGGACCCGGTAGATGGAGTTTGAGTCAGGTTTCTAACATTTTTTTTAAAAAGCGATTTTACTGCAATTCAAATGATTGTATTTTCCGTATGTATTGTATGTATCAATAGACCCGATAGGTGTAGCTGGGGTAGAGTCTTATAAATATTCATAAATACGCCGCAATTTTACTCAAATTCAAAATGTATGTATGTTTGCTAATGAGGAAAAAAATATATATCGTCGGTCTCAAATATAAGGTCTAAACCACCAAAAATAAATAAATAAAACTGAATAGAGGAAACGAATCTAAAAATTATCAGTTTCATCTATTTTAAAAATAAAGCGGTTTTTATTTTTTTGGTGTTTGCAGACCTCTGATTTGAGACCGACGATATGTTTGGCACCAGTAAATGACAATGCAGTTCAAATAATTATGAATATTTATATTAATAAGTATTTATAAATTATTCACAAGGTAAAATTGTTTTATTTTATTACTATTGCACATGAGGTTCCTACTTTATCTCAAAATCATATGCAATCGTTTGTTCGCAATTATATCAATAATAGATCAGTATGAGAGAAGTTATTGCATTTAATCACAAGATCTATCTCACAGACCTATTTCACAGAAGAAGTGAGCGTTGGTCGTGTTAGAAGTTCTCTGTTTTAATTCCCAACGAAACTCTCTTAACAGTGGGTCTGCCAGCGCCGGATCGTTCTGCAAGCGATTTATCTAATCCAATAATACATCAATAATTTATGATACGATCGTGCATGCTGCTTGATAATTTTTCTAAGATGCTCTTTGCGATTCTGGCAAAATATTTCTTATTTTATAAATAATAAATAGAAAATAAATGAATTGGTCCTGAATTAATGCAACATTTATTGATGGTGGTTGTACATCATATTCATATTCATCAATATAGATCATAGAGCAGCATTTATACTATAAAATATCGATATATCAATCGATTTTCAAAAAAATACTTGATATTAGTACAGGTACAATTAATTTAAATACAACCATTCATTAATAGATAACCAAAAGATTTTTGACAGTTAAATTTATCATGATAAGAAATAATTCCAAATGTATTCCACGACATTAAATATCATAACAATGATTTGTTTTTTTACCCTAATATTAATATAATAATAATGTCAATATGGAGGTTACTAATGTTATTATTCAGGACATTATTGATTTCGAAAAGTCATCCTTCAAAATTTTGTATAGTTTTGTTGAAAAAATGAAACAATAATTTATACAACACAATTTTGTGCCCGGTTTACCAACACATATATAAAAAAATAAAAGTTGGGTCTCCAATAATTTAGCTTGGTAACATAAACGCTCCAAGACTATATAACCAGTTTAGTTTAAAAAAATTATGCCCAATTCCATTGAGTCCAAAATTTATAGAGGTAAATCTTAAGGATAACCTGTTTTGCTGCCATGCTCCTTTGAGTCCTATTGACAAACTCATAGAATTCAAGCGATTTCATTTTCCAATCATTTTGGACTTTCCCAAAAAAACTTAATTAAAATCATTGAAATTAAATAGGTTAGCCCTTGACAACAGTGGTTTTAATCACTATTAATTATGCGTAGCATGTTTCCGTGTCAGATAGCCAGCAGATTTATTTATTAAATGCCAGAAAAATGAAACAGACATTTTTTTTACTGTTTCACATTATAATATTTTGATTTTCCATAAAAAAACATGCATAATAAACATTTTTGTAAAATCGTTTTTTAAAAAAAATGAAAATACAACGGCAAGTTGTTTTTATAAAAAATAAGCAAACAAAACAAAAATAAAAAATATGGATTTGGTCCGATATAACATATTTATACCATTTCAAGTGTCAATCTATATTTAGTTTAATTTAGACTTCAAACTGCACCCCTGTATATTGCGGCACCTACCCGCTCCAGATACAATTAACTGCGCATGCAATTACGAGTCTCTTCGTGCTACACAAGTATATATAACCTCATTATACAATATACAAATTATATACATATACATACTACACATACATTATACAACATATCGTTTTAAATACCCTTAAAAGTGACAAAAATAACAAAAACTGTACAAACACTCTCGCGCACTCGCTCGACGCATTATATTGACTCCTTTTTTGTCTGCATGCCTGCGACAGCATGGTAAAAAAATAAAACCATAAAAGGACCTTTTAATTATATTGTTTAGTGTGCTGCTCTAGTTTGGTAGTAGGAGTTTTGAGAAAGAAACTAACGACACCGACGACCGAACCGACGACGAGGACGGGTGTGTTTTCTCCGTTTTCTTATATAGCACACGCACACACACACACTGATTTTTTTAGAGCTTTGATGTCGTGCACATCTTTTATGTTATGTTTAGTTTAATGACTTTTTCAAGGAAACGAAGGGTATTTTTTATGGATGTTATTTTGCAGTGCACAAGGCACACGGGCGGGTGCGCTCCAGAAATGCATCGCAGTGCAACAAAAGTGCACACGACAGAATGCATATAAGAGACAACATAGACATTGCTTACGGGAATATTCAAATTAACATATTTATTGAGGTGTATTATATGGATTTGCTGTTTCGGCGCGCCCACAAATCGATGTCGGGTAATTGCTTTATGTGCGTTCACTTTTTAACAATAAAGTGCGTTTGTGTGTGTGTGTGTGTGTGTGTATGTGTGTTTTTTCCGCACACACGCACAAAAAAACGTTGGCTATTTTTTAAGGACTCGCGTGCGCTGTAAAATTGCGTGCGCACGCTTTATTTCATATATTAATATATACGAGTATATATATATATATGTAGTAGTTATAGTCTTGGTGTCGGTTTTTTATGTGTGTCGTTTGACTTTGCGGAATCGAAGACGAGAATAATAAAAAAATGCTTGTGTATATTGAAATACAATTGAAAAACTGTTTTTTTACCGTTATATAGTACATACATATAGACTCTTGAGCAGTATTGTAGATATGTATATACACACGCGCACCGGAAATGTGCGGTATCCCGAGGAGAGCAATAATAATTTGTGTGTATTGGTTTTCTTACTTGCGTGTGCGTAGTTCATAATATACACAATTTTTTTTATTGAGTTTTTGGTTGTTGGCATGACTATAAAACGGGACTCGTGAAGTCGTTAACATTTCCGGGATCCGGGCTGCTGATAATATTGTACACGTTTGTTTGAAAGTCGTTCGTTTCAATTGCATTTTAAGTGTGTTTGATACGTTTTTTATTTATTAAAAATAGAGATTATTGTAGGATGAACTTTTTTCTTTATTATTACAACAATTTTTTGCATTGTTTTTTTTAGTGAAATTTAATTATTTTTAATCTTTCATTCGAATTATGTTTAATTTTTCTTCTTCTTTTAAACAAAAAAGTTTTACACAAATCACTTGTATAACTAAGTCAGGTGACCGACGCGATCTGAAACCTGTTTCGTACTCAGGGGCTCATTTTTCTTCAATATTGGGTATAACCTGCCCCTAAATTGTACTTAAGCCAAACTTTTAGTTTTATATTTAAAGTGACGTCAACGTTTCCCCAACTTATTGCATATTAAAAAAATAATAAATACAAATGAAAGTATAATCATACTCTATCTCAAGAATTAGCTTTTAAAATTTATCAAAATTTAGTTTATTTGTGGCTTTTTGGAAAAAATAAACACTGGTGGCAGGCAAAAATATACATTGTAAAAATCTCCAATAATATTTAAAAATAATGTTTTAAATAAGCAAAAAATGTTTTTTTGTTTTTTTTTTAAATTACTTAAATTTAACGAAAATAATCAAATTTGAATTATCATATTTAAAGGGCTATAAGAATATAAGAAGAATAATAGTTTATTAGCTATTTGTTATTTTAAAATGCTATACTTTGTCAATAAATAAAGCTTATTGGCTTTTAGGTTTTAATATATATATATATATATATATATATAAGCATTAAAGTTTAATGATTTTTTCTTAATATCAATTGCTATAAATTGGCCAAGAATAATAAATTATTTTTTTCCAAATTATAGCTAAACATTTTCTGTTCACCACACTATTTATAAATATAATTTGAAATGCGACTCTGCAGTTATATTAGCTATTTTCCTAGAGTTCACAATTTTATTTTTTTATTTTTATCTAATTGGGAAGCAAATTAGCATCATTAAATGTAACTAAAAATGATCGACAACAATTGGAAAAAGATTAAAAAAGTATAACCTCTAGAAATATTATTATAAATATTTATTTATATTTTATAGATTGATTTAGAATTATATATATCTCATATTACATGACTAAAACCTACAAAGAAATCATTTTTACTATTTTTACCAGTAATAAAATTTTGGTTGGGTTGAGAACTGTCATCATACGAAGATTTAAGATTTTTTTAAAATTAAAAGTGGATAACATATAGCTTTTTTTGGTTGCCCGAATCATCGACGACTTAAGAGATGATTACAGAAAAACTCTGAAATTTATTCTAATTTAACAGATAATGTGAGATGATCATTTTTTCTTTGAAAATTTCCAGGGAATATGATATTTGGAGTTGTAACCTGAATAAGTTAATGGCAAATACATGATAGAGTTCTATGTTGAAATATTAGGATACAGCTTAGAAGCTGGAGAGGAGTGAGATGCAAATTTTTGATTTTGGATTTGATTAATCTTCTACTTTCTTTTGTTTGAGATGTCAACTGACTTTTCTCTCCATTAAAATAACAGTTTTGGACTCTATTTTTAGAAAACAAATTATTGCAATTAAATAAAAACATGTTTATATTTTAGTAATCCGAAAGAATTAATTATATTATTCCTTTTAAAAAACGGCAAAGTTGATTTCCCAGCTTATTCGTTTGATGGTGATTGCTGACATATATTATATGAATGTCTTTTTTAACGAGGAGATAATGCTATTTTGGAATAAATAGTTTATGCTTAATAGGTTGCAGGAAATATTGATTTATTATAATTTTGGTAGTCTTTTTCGACTAAATAAAATATAATAATAAATAATTTATATTTCAAAATAGATATACAAATAGTTTGTTTTAGTCAAAATAGGTAAAATAAGTAAAATAATTGTTGCATTTTTTTAAATAAGAAAAACTTGATTCGTAAAAATACCTTTTCAAAATGTGGGTACAAAGCTGGCATAAAAATAGGTATTTAACTATTTATCCGGTCTCTAATTACTTATTAAATCCTGTAGGAAACTCTTTTTTAAATTTAAATTTTAATTACGGGATATGGAACCCAAGATATGTAAATAATCTAAATTGAACGATATTTTTTAATTTATTTTTTTTTTACTTGAAAAATGGACGTTTTGAGTTTTTTTTTATTATTTTAAACACGATTTATTCATTATTGAATAAAAATAATTAAAAAAGAACGCATTTTTTAATTCTAAGAACTCCAAAATTTAATTATATTACTCCCTTGAATATGAAAAAGGCAAAACATGATAGAGTTCTTTGTAAAGATATTTGGATAGAGCTAAGCTGGATAGAAGTGAGATACAAATTTTTGATTTTGGATTTTGGATTTAAATACTACTTGTTGTTTGAGATGAAAACTGTCTTTTCTCTCCATGGACAAAAGAGTTTTGAACTCTATTTTTAGAAAACAATTTTTTGCACTTAAATTAAATTATGTTTATATTTTAATAATCCGAAAGAATATAATATTATTCATTTTAAAAATCGGCAAAGTTTATTTTATGTGTTATTTTTTTGTATTAAAATATGTATAATGTTTTTGAAAAATTAGGTGTGTAATATTTTTAATAACGATTCAATTTTTTAAATAATTTATTTGTTTTATTTTAAAAATTTATTCTATCATCCCTAAAAATATAAATTTATAAATAAAAATTGAAAACTTAAAAAAACAGTTTTTGTCACATTTAGGTAAAAAAAACTCTAAATAAATGTCAAAAAATATAATATTATTTTTTTTTCAATAAGAAATCTACATAATTTTTGTTCTATCCTTTTTTACTTTTTTAAAAGTTTTGTTTACTTTTTTTTATTTTCTTTTTGAGAAGTACCTCTAAAACAATTAAAATTGAAGCCTGTATGAAGGTTAACCGGTACTTTAAAAGGCAATAATAAAACGGTTAACAATTTAAAATATCCGGTTTTTATAATTGTTTTTTAATTTTTTTCATGGTTTTTTATGACATAAAAGAATAATATAATCAAAAAGCGATTATTTGAACCGATTATTTGGTTGTCTCTATTTCAATTGTACGATTTGCCAATTACGGACAATTAGCAACGCTAGATAGAGTTCAGATAACACAGCTATTCCAAACTTTATTTCATACTGCGAAACACGCGTGAAATTTATCAAATTATTTGATGATGACAAAACGCGTGGGAACGAAAAGATTAAGGGTTAAAATCATTTACATCAAAATCCCGATTTTTTTTAAATTTTAGTTTGCTTTTTCATTTTCGGTTTATATTACTAGAGACCGAAATAATAATCACTAAACATATAAAAATGTTATACCTAAGTTATTAAAAAATGTTATAATTAATACAAAAATCTGACTATTTTTATGTATTTTTAATAAAAAAGATACAAACATATTCGATAAAAAAAAAACAGAAAAGTAATTAAAATAAATAAAAATACACAACTTTAATAAAAAATTCAAACTAAATATTAAAAGCGATTTTTTATGTCAATATAAATTTATGATTTCTTAACTTATTCGTTTGATGGTGTTTCTGACATATATTATATGAATGTATTTTTTAACGAGGAGATAATGGTATTTTGGATTAAAAGACATATGCAGCTAGATAGGTTTCAGGAAATATTGATTAATTTTAATTTAGGTGGTCATTTTCGACTAAAAAAAATATATAAAAAATAATTTATATTTCAAAATGGATTAAATAATAGTTTGTTTTAGTCAAAATAGGTAAAATAAGTAAAATAGTCACAAATAGGAAAAATAAGTAAAATAGTCAAAAATAGTCAAAATAATTTTTGCATTTTTGAAATAAGAAAAACTTAATTCGTATAAAGATACCATTTAAAAATTTGCGTACAAAGCTGGCATAAAAATAGGTAGTTTACTATTTATCCGGTCTCTAATTACTTATTTTTTGCTTGTAGATATTGGAACCCAAGATATGTAAATAATATCTAAATTGAGCGATATTTGTATCTGCTGTTTACGAGAATTCTTTTATTATGATTGATATTTTCTTTTTTCTTTAAAAAATTAACGTTTTGAGTTTTTTTCTTACAAGTGAAAGAACCCGGGTAATCGTTAAAAAAACGGAAGAACCGGTTATGTAGATTTCTGATAATTGCAATCATTGTATAGCTGTAAAAAAGTACCCTTTTGTAAAAAACGGCCATCGTGTGGAAAGAAAGCACTTTTTTCTCACGTATTTGTCACTATACAAATCAGCAAGGCAATCATATCACAATGCACCACTGGCTCAGGGCAAATGATCCTTTTTTCTAAAAATTGACCTCGTTTTTATTGTGCCGAAAAAACCTTTTTGCAAAATCATAAAAAAGCAACACTGAAATTAGCGCGCCAGAGTCGAAGTTTAAACAAAATCGCCTTTTTCGCATTTATTGATATATACGTATAACGGTAAAGAATGCAAATAACTGTAGCATGTCCAAACCGAAGCTAAAGACCGCTGCACTACTAATTGAGGTCATCTCCGGGATATGGGTTGCGAATCTCCTTTGCTATTTGGAGCATTCTGCCTTTTTTATGGCCGCCCTCGCACGCTGGCAAATATGCGATAAACAATAAGTGAATATGTTTTTATTGTCGTGCATGTTATGTTATTTTATGCACATTATTACATAAGTCGCTGGCCGTTTTGTAACTCGCATTATGTAAGTCGACTTTACAGCGGGGAAAATATAGAGCATTCAAAATCGTATACAACTTGATTGAATAGTTTTACTATGTGACTTTGGCTGTAGTACATAACAAAGAAACACTTTGGGTGGTATTTTGTTTGCGAGCCTAGAAAGTATCTTATCTTTACGATAAGATGTACGCAACAATAAAGTAAATATATAGCAAATACATAACAAGCAATCGATAATAAAATTATTCTTCAGCAAATACAACAACGACCAGTCGACGAGTTATATTTATTAAAGAGAGAAATGATAATAATTTGTGTCGATTACGGGCCATCGCCGTCGCCGGACAGCAAACACAAAACAATTACAATATGAAAACAAACACAAATATTTACCCTTACAAATATTTGAAAACAACAACAGCCAAAAGAATTCGAACTCGAAATTAAACGCTTGACCACGCAAACACGAAATGCACAACGGCCGGTCGCTCATGCATAAGCATAATAATAAAATTTAAAATACGAATGCACTCGAAACACACAAAACGATCATATTTCACCCCTTTTGTATGACATGGCCAAGGCCTTCGTTGTGGACTAAATAAAAACACACAACCGCATCCATACCAAAACCATAAATAATAATTTACCTTTTCAATCCTTTTTAAATGACCACACACACACACACACACACACACACACACACACACACACACAACAACTGTCGCTTTGAGACCAAACAGTAATTTGTTCACCGCCAGACAACCCACGCCCGCCGGCCGGACATTATGCTATAGTTTTACTGTTAACTCGAAGGGTTGAATCTCTTGAATCGTTTATGCGTTGAATTAAATATAGCGCATGTTTTAATGAGTGCATATGTTGCAGCAAAATTTGTTGATTATGTTATTTTATGTTTTAGGGCAATTATTATTTGATTTTGCTGCCCACGAGGTTAAATCGAACTGCGGAGCCAGAATTCGTGCCAGTGGCCTGCTAAAGAAAACGTATGTTGTCAGAATTGAATTATCACCACAAGCTTGTTGTGTGCGAGTTCACCCTTTGACATAACGCACACAAAGAAAACATATTGCGCACGCGCAGCAGTAGTCCACCGTGCGGTAAGAGAGAAAGAGATAGAGCTACTAAGGGTTACGCACGCACGCGACAAAGCCTTATAAACACATATGTACGTAAACACAATACATATCCTTATCCATATAGACTACATATGCGATATACACCCTTTTGTGCGTATAAAAATGAGTGGTTTACCCTTTATTACAGCAGGGCTCGTTTTAGGACATAAAAGGTACATATACAACACACTCGCTCGATGCTCGTAGATCGTACAGGACATGACTGCGAGTTGCGGCCATTTGCGAAGGCTCTCGAGGCACTTTTAATTGCTATGGCAACATAGGGAGCTTTGGATACTTATACACTGTACACACACACATATACAATATTATACATATAAGTAGAATGTATAACACACACGTATATTCATGGCAGTAAAAAGGGTGAACACTGGAACCTTGCGAGTGGTGGGTGAGTGATGACGGCGTGCTAAATTAACCCTTCAATCAAGAGAGCGAGAGAGGCGTAATTGGCGAAAGTGGGTAACGAGTGGGGTGAATGCTATAAATGGGTTATTTGTGTTTATATACACGTTCTCGTGAGTGATCAATATTGTAGGTAAATAAATCGGATCGATTGTGCTATTTTTTTGTAAGGACAACAGTGCGACTCCATTTTATGGAAACATTGATTTTGGCAAATTTTAGCAAACCGTCCATTGTGAATAGATTTAAAGTGTATCGGATAATTACTCGCACTCTAGGGATCCTTCATGCTCACTAGAGGCGCTGTTTTCGTGATGGTTTTGAACATCGATTTGTCAAACAAGTACATTTTGATTCAAAAATTAACACAAATGTAAACACAAAAAATTAGGTTAAATAATATTTTTGACAGCAGACTGTCCAAATTTGGTAATTCCACAAATTGCCACTGAAGGTGCCATTTGTATCTACATATCATCTAGGCTCGAGGCAAGTCTGTTGTGTAGTTGAAGGATCAATTTCTCATTTATAAAAAAAATACTTAAGGTCTAGTACTTTGTTGTATCGGGTAAATGTGCATGTGATTTTTTCCTAAAATGTTTTTCTTATTGCCAAAAGTTTTATCTTTTAATAAAAATTTCAAATATAACAATAAAAATATCTATATGTATACAAATTAAGTAAAATGTCAGTCTGTGTGGTTGTATAGGCGCCCAGACAGGTGGGGATAGATATTTGAAACTTCGTATGTGAAAAGGGGACATCCCAATTCAGGTCATAAGAAAGGTAGGGGCAGATGGGGGCCGCGTTTAGAGGAGAGGGGTAGTTTTAGAAACTAGCTTATAATGGGCTCGGGGTAAGTCGTAGGTGGTTGTTAGTATATTTGCCAGATGCCCAATAGGTATAAACAGTGATTTTGGCAGTTTCATTTTTTTTGGTTATCAAACCAAAAATAAGCGCTAAAATATGATTTTAAGCGCTTAAATAAGCCATAAAAAATCGTTTTAAACCCTTAAAATACGCTTAAAAAATACTTTACAAACACATAATAGGGGAATTTTGTTTGTTTATTTCGAATCGAATTAATTTCTCTGTCAAACAAATCAAACAATGGTTAACAACAGTATACGCAACCAAATAAATTAAATTTATGTTTTGTTATTTTTCTTACATATTTGTTGGTTATATTCTAGGTAAAACCAATATAAACAAATGTATTACTTTAATTAGTCAAAAGAATCCACTAAATTTGGTTTTAATGACAGTTTTCAAATTTCGAAATTATTAGTACTCATAAGCCTAGTTTCGGAGGTAGGTTAATGTTTACATGCAAATATGTCAGAATTAAATTAGGCCTTAAATCTTAAAAAAATATAAGTCACGTTTAAATTTATTTGAAAATATGTACTAAATTTCTACATTATATTTATAACATAGAATTAAAATACGAACAAGTACATTTATTACAAGTTTAAGTTTGTACTTAATTATTTTTCTCAATAAGTAACGAACATTTTTTAAAATTATAAATATGACAAATTTGCCTGATATTTAAACAGAATACGTTTTTATAGAAATAAAACTTCTTTCTACATCGATGTATATAACTATAGAGTATTGGTTTACCTCAGAGTTTGTATATTTGTTACCAACAAATTCTTTTCCAGACAATAAGTTTATAATTGTCTTCAATATTTCGAGTCCGCTGTTTATTTGACATTATTTTTTTGGTTACAAATTTAGCTTATTTCTGCTTGTTTTTATTATATATAAAAAAATATGCACTAAAAATGAAAATGTGTACTAATAAAAGATAAAATATGTAAAATAAACATTTTAATTAAAATAAGCTAAAAATAGCCCTAAAGCTAAAATTACCTTAACAGGTCTTAAATTAATTGATTGTATATGAAACTTATTTCTGCCTTACTCATCTGACGATACGGTTGCCAAAATAAGAAGCTTCTTTTTGGTTGCCATAGTTATCACGGAAAGCTTTATACAGTGGCGTTCAAAGGTGGGGTAAGTGAAGTTTTTATCTAAAAGATAACTTCGGTGTGATGTGTCGCATACAGATATGAAAGCTTACAGTTTGCGTACAGTCTCAGTCTAATCGGTATTTTAAAATAAAATGTTACTGTTAAAACAACTAAATCCAGTAGTACCTGGATCCGACCAAAAATGCATACATGGGTAACGTTTTTTTAAATTTTCCAGTCGCATTCAGCCTGTCCGGCTTCGGTGCAAGAGGTCCGCGCTACGTGAAGAATTCTCTAAATTCGTAGACAAAAAACATAATTAAAACTATGTGATTGTTACATGCTAGACGCGTCGGGCGACAGGACGGGCGAAGCAATTCTAGTATATTTATATGTTCAAAATCTCACATTTTAAAATCTTGGAATAACAAAATTCAGTAATATTTTTATAGATAATAAAAATAATGGATCGATACATAATCCCGAATTACAAAAAAAAAACGAAATTAGAAATGCCGCAATTAAATATTCCGTATTTCTTAAAAAATAGGGAATTTTAAGATATATTATTCATTTGACGTGAAATTGTATTCGTTTGGAAGTCAAGTTTTATTTGTTTGGTTTTTATTATTTTAATGATTATATGCATTACAATAAAATACCCAAATCTGTTTCTTATCTTTTACTTTTTGAGATATTGGGTGTTACATTTCGGCCAGATTATACTGAAAAAAACTTAAAGAAAGAAATATAAATATTATTTTTTAAACTACAATGACATATTAAACATCCAAAAATTTAGAAAGTGGTTTGGCTGCAATATATTTTTTCAAATAATTCTATATGGATATTTTACTGTTTTTAAAAAACGGTAAAAATAAAAAAAGTAATAATAAAACAAAATATTTTTTTTTTAAACTTTATTGATATATTAAACATTCTGCTAAAATGAAGAGAGTGTTTTTTTTGCTTAGTTGCAATATTTTTTGTAAAATTACATGTCTTTTCTTATTTGTATTGGCAGTCATACAAAATTTGCCCTCCTGGACAAAATGTACTTGTCCAACAAATTACTCGTCCGATATAGCAGCCACCATGAAATCGATGATCCTTTAGATACAATGGAGTACTATATAATTCAAGACCTATTTTATACATAAAAAAATATTATAATATTATTATAAGAACCTTGTACATATCAACCTCTCCGTCTCACCCATCTGTAAATAATTACTTTAGAAAATCGTACAGAATTCACTTCTTTTCCTGTACAATATTCTACGGCGTGATCTTATAATATTAATTTCACAACATACTACTACAACATAATATTACTTCTTAAGAAGCTTTGTAATATTTATAAAACCTGTAAAGGCCAATTTCTTCAGTCCCAGTCTATTACTAAGCTTTCAGTCGATTTCCGAATTCCTTACGTAGAAGCTTGACTTAAATTAACAACTCTATCCCAA
>JAAAKO020019572.1:0-15364 GCA_010015015.2 Bolitophila cinerea | reverse complement strand
GAAGGAAATACCGTCTGTTTATCCGTCAGTCTCATCGTACCTTAAACTTAACTAATAACCGTTATGATGTACGGGTTGCTAAAATGAAGGCTAGCTTGTAGGCGATTATTACGTAATCGTTCCAAGCTATGGAACGATCATGCTTTCCATTGCTGGTTTAAAATTATGTTATTTATTTTATTTTATTTAAATTTATGCTACAATGTTAGACCAAGTAAGCTTTTGACTATTTTATGTGTAATTTTTGGTAATATCTATTATGTCTATCGAAATAGCATAACGAGAGGTGGAAAACAAAATTCAATTTGATTTATAAAGTATAAGCTGGGTTTTACACCATCGAGAAATAGCTGTTAAATCAGTATTTTTATTTTTCCATTTGCATTGTTTTATCACATAATTAATAAATCTGGTTATCGTCAGCGTACAAGTGGTATTATAAGCAACATCCAATGTCATCACACTTTGTTCTATAACAAGGTTATTAAATTGACTGCCAAGGAGCTAAAACCAAACAGACTCAAAGGCTTTAAAAAATGCAAAATATATAAAAATAATATATCTTGAGCCAAAGCTGGGAATTATGTACAAGAAAAATATTTTTTTTGGCATTTTTACAATTATAAAACTTCATTTACACTATATGGCAATCTGCCATATATATGACAATTTATTTATTACATTATAGTATATAAATTGCGCTAATAGGTTTAATTATATTTGCGTAACGATAAATTAAATATTTTATTGAACGGTTTATGCAAATGAAAAAATTGTCTGATTCAATCAGATTTTTAATATATTTTGTTTTATTTCTTCCAATTTTTTAAGTACATTTTTTAACTATGTGAAATCAGATAATGCACAAGCCAAATGGACATTCAATTGGTAGCTAATCGTCACTCAAAATATGTCTATTTACTTTTGATTGCACAAACTATTTTCGAGTCAAAAAAATATAATAATTAGATTATTTCTCAAATGTATTTTTGAATCCGATTATATATTGTAAACACTTATAATAAAACATAAATATTTTAAAATCTGTCAAAATATGTTGCAGTTCCCAGTTTAAACAAAAAGAGACGATTTTTAGTAATTCTGACTCGATGTAAAGTTCTATTGAAACGGCTTGACTGTTAAATATAATAAAAAATCGATTACAAATACATCTTTGGTCTCAAATCAGAGTTCTGTAAGCGACAAAAAATCGAAAAACTTTTTATTGATAATTAAGGTACAATTTCTGTAGTGATTTTTTTGTCTCTTATAAACCTCGTATTTAAGACCGACGATATAATTGTCGCTTTTTTCTCAAAACGATATTGTAAATCAGGAATTATTATATGCATCTAAATTGTGCGCATTGCATGTCAAATAATACACCGACGGCAGCACTAAATACTCAAATTACTAGTTTCGATTTAAATGAATCTACTATACATAATAAAACATACATATGATAGCATGAGAATATGGAGAATCATATCAAGCCGAACGAGCATAACTTTTTTTTGCTTGTAGCAATGTCTACCTACAAACCTTATTTATTTCAATGTCATTCATCAGTTGTTCAATTCAAATCAATATACTTTATTTATATATAAAGTTTATATTTTTTATATGAATAAGAAAAAACTGTAAATATGTGCGAGTGCGTGTATATATAAGTAAAGTGTACATTGTATAATGTAATAGCTTATAAAGTCCAACAACAATAAACACAATTACTGCGATCTTTACGTAATCGAATTGAAGTTTAGTGTATTAATAATATAATATATTATTTATATCCACATGTTTATATATATACATATGAAAAATCAGAGTTAATCTTACTTATATTATCTCTGTATATTAAAACAATTGTAAAAAACACACGCAGCGCTATATGTATATTTTTACATATATAATACATTGTAATATTGTATGAGTTTTACTGCATATTAAGTTAAGAAATTTCCGTTATTTATTGCGAGAAAGAAAATAGAAAGTATATATGTAAAGCTATGGCGTAAAGACGTAAATGCGAGTGCATAATATTTTATTTTTTCCATATTTTGAACTTTACTGAAATGCGAATTCTAAAAAACACGCGAATGCTCTTATTTTATTTTTCTATAGGCCATATAAAATGAACACACCTAATACAACATAAGAAAAGCCACATAAATACAATTTAATAAAAAATGTGTACTATGTAGAGACTTTTTTTTGTGTACATTCAAAATTTAGCTATAGTCTTTACATTTGATTTTGTTTATGGTTTATTAAAATGCGTATGAAGGTTTAATAATATCTTGGGTTTATTGCTATATCAGTGGTTATATGTTTACCACCCAAATATGAAATAAAAACCCCGGTCGGCAAAAAACAAATTTCGCGGGTAGGGTAGGATTGAATATGTTGCGGGTTTTGTCGGTTTTATTTTCTTAAAAGCCCGCGACTCCCGCGGGTTGAATTATTACCACAATAACCATTCTTTACTCTCATTTTTATATTTTTTTTATTTTATTTCCTGTTTTGAATTATTACTATTTTTATATTTATTAAATTTATATTTTTTATTTTGACTATTTTTTTTTACTGATTTTTAAACTTTCTGTCTGTTAAAAAAATTTTGGGCTCGGGTCTGGTTGGTTTGACCCAATTAGACCCGCAAAGACCTCTAGTACAAAGCAACAAACATTAAATAATTATTTCAGAAATAGAAAAATTCTATAATTGACTCTTTTAATAGGTAATTGATAACCTTTACTTCAGTATTACGATTAACCATTAAACGGAAAACACACAAAATAAGTTCTATTCCATTCAACACCAAATAAATTAAAATTGTATAAAACAATAGCTCTGTATAAATATAACGTATTTATGAATAAAATATTATAAAATATATAGTATTACAATTGTGAGTATAGTTTTAGGATTTTTCTTAATTAAATATTATTTTGTTTTCTAAAAAATCAATGAACTAAATATTTCTGTAATACTACCATTCCATTATTGAGATAGAGATCATCAATAAGAGTCATTACATAAAAACTAAAAAAAAAACATAAAAAACTGAAAAAAACTTAAATATTTTTTAAATCTTTAAGTTTTATTTTTAAAAAATAAAATCCTTTATTTGTTTTTTTTTCAACACTAGCTTATATCTATGTTTTGTGCATTTGTGTCTCTATGGAGATACGTCTATATTAGTATTCAATGTAGCAGTAACTTACAGTATTTTTAAAATTTTAAATGAAAACTGAAATCCTAACATTATTTAATTTAATTTGGAGTTTTTTAATTCCCTTTATTTTTGGAATACTATTTTTAAGGAGTTATCTATATGCTTATAAACATATATTGATAATAATTTAATTTTTCAGTTAGAAGCAAAAATATAGAATCTGGAATTAATAATTGT
This sequence comes from Bolitophila cinerea, assembly GCA_010015015.2. Lineage (NCBI taxonomy): Eukaryota > Metazoa > Arthropoda > Insecta > Diptera > Mycetophilidae > Bolitophila > Bolitophila cinerea. Next base: position 11,949 of record JAAAKO020019572.1, on the reverse strand, counting down.
GAAATTGTAGTTTTAATGAATTACCAAAATCAAAAAACAGAAATAACTAAAAACGCAATTTTTTTTATTTATTAATTTATTTTTTTATTGTTTAATAAAAATGCATTAAATAATAAATTAGTACTTGCACTATGCATTATCGAGTCACCGTCTCTTGTTTATGCACGTCATATACTCTACTATATATAAATGATATTCAGCCTTTATGAAATAACTAGCTCCAAAATTTCATTGCCTCCCAGAATAATTGTGATTTAAATGCTTTTACAAAAAAATGTAGCTCTTGTACTCTTTATTCAATCGCCTACAATGATTGCGATTATTTAAAAATCCAAAAAAAGACCAATAAATAAAGACTACCGAAATAAATTTTAATTCGTTATTACACCTTATTCACTTCATTTTTTAAAAAAGGGATTCATCCACGCTTAAATTCATTAAAGTTGTAATTTATTATTGATATATCAATATTGCTCTCTGGTTGTTGAGTGCGAGATAAAAAATAAAACAAAATCTTTTTTTCTATTATATTTCAACAAATGTGAGTACATTCTACAAAATTGTAAACTCAGTTTTTAAACATCGTAAAACATTGTAAACTGAGTTTTAAACATCGAACATACGTGACGTCACGATGCACGATGTATAAAAAATCTCACTCACTGAGTTTAGAATTTTGTAGAATATGGGGACAGACTTTATATATATACAGACTTTTAGTACCTACTCTAACCAAATTAAACATATTTCCTTTTTTATTAAATTATAAAATAATTGGAATTTAAATCTATTTTTTTTTTGGTTTTTATCGTTATGTGCTCAAGTGAAAAAATCCTTATAACGAGATGTGCAATTGTGCACATTTTGCATGCTTCCCAAAAATAGTCGTTATCCAGAATTTATAATATAGCACACAAGCGCGTAAATTATTCGGTGATAAGAATGCAAATTGCATACTTGGCACAAAATGTTTATGTAATGAATGCTCTTTTTTGGTGACAAAAATGCAACTTCTTTATCTTGAAATCTTTTCCATACAAATATTACGTAACATGAATGCACTTTAAGAAGAATTCTAAGAATGCATTTTTTTGCTGCCGAAAATGCACTTTTTTGATTGAAAATACCATTTTGCATTAAAAAATTGTAAAAATAATGCATGGCCTCCATTCTTGTTAATGGTTTTCTTGTCCTTAAAATTTAGGGCGACGATGTCATCGCCGAGGTTTTATTTCCACTTAAGTGCATAAATTTCACCTAAATTTGGCGAATTTTCAGCTTGGTTTCTTGCATTCTTGTCACATAAATTTGTTGAGACAAAAATACTATGTGCATTGGATTCATCAAATAAATTAACAATAATCATTTTTTTTATATTTTAGTGACAAAATGTCTAATTTTAGACCTCTACATATTTTCCATACAAATAGGCGTAACTTGAAAAAAAATGCCACTTAAGAAGAATTCTCCACACCGCGTTTGCGTAATCTAAGACTTTACAATAGACACACTTAAAAACAATACAAACATTCAAATCAGAAAACTCTCTCAGAAAACAGATCCCTCTATCATAAAAATGCGATTACATGCGAAATATACGACTATAAATTTGCAATATATAATCAAATTAAAGCAAGAAGGACGGTGCGCAAATATCTTATAGGCTCTTATCAGTTTCTTGTAAGACAACTTATGTACACGTTATTTTTTTTTCAATTGGCTTATGTACATAATGTATTTGTATGATTAATTTGTTGTGAAACCCCCTGCGACACACTTTTTCTTGTCGATACAAATAATAAGAAAAAAAACCACCGACCACACACAAACACACAGCACACACAAACACACACACACACACAGCACACACACACACACATACACACACACACAGAAACACCACAAAAGATACCCAAGCGACGGAAGGTGGTGGCCTTGCTCAGATACACTTTTTTTATAAGTAACACGGCTCGTTTTCTTTGTGACGTCCTGTACCGTTTTTTTACTGCGAGTCTTAAATCATGTATGTATAATTGAATATGTCTTACGATTTTCGTAAGTTGCGCGCGCGCATGTAACGTAAGTATATAATCTTGATGTGTGTGCGTTCGCATACGTTGGAGCACAGGTAAAACGGTGTTTTAACTACAATATAGATACGCTCACATGTCCAATTCTCTGAGACGTCGAACAATATACTTTAATTCTATAGTGTGTGTACCTGTGCATCAAATGTATTGATGTACTTGTGTTGAAACTGATAAATTCACACAGACACACACACACACACACTAACAAACGCGCACCCACAGAGAGCCAGCGTTCAGAGCCCGCATGTGGTTCGTACTCGCGTGTGTATATACCTCAATTCAAAATCGCTATTTATTAATTGTTCAGTTTTTGATGTACCTGTGCACGGTTCGCACCCGCGCTCTCTGCATTATCGTTTTCTGGTCGCATCGCGCGCGCGCATACACCGTTTATCCCGCAATTCCGTGTCTCGTAATTAATTATTAACATATAATTTGCGCTGTTGTTGCCGTCGACGATTTTTTTTATAAATATATATAATTATTAGAATTCGGTCCAACATTTGTGTATTCATCACCTGAAATCGCACGTGAACGGTCGTCCGTTAGAGCTAAAGCATATATATATATATATAAAATAAACAACAGACATATATAAAATAGTGCCAAAGTGCAACAACAATAATTGAATATAAGTGAAACATTATATCGTATGCCTTTACCCGTTTGTGCATGGAAATCTATAAAGTGGGTGCAACAAGAGTGACGAATTCAAACGAAACAAAGGCTTTTGGTTTTTGTGATATAATCGGATGTATTTGCACTCGTTCTTTACGTTTTTGTGATTTTTATAAATCAATTTCAAAGTATTTAGAAAAAAAACTATTGAATTGATTAAAATTAAAAAAAGATTTTATATAGTTTCCTTAATCTTTTTAATAGTGTGTGATTTAATTAGTTTGATCATACGGTTTTACCTTTTAATTATGTTTGACAAACATTTTTACATGGGTAAATCCCAATATTATTTTTTTTAAATCACTTGTGTCTGCTACTTTATTGACTATCTGCCGAACACCTGTTTATACTTAAAATTGAAGTCAGATGTTAATAATTGATTGTTGTGCGCAAATAAAAATGAGTATTGATCACTTAATTTGGATCGTTTTTTAATATATGTACTTACAAGGATATTATTTCCATTACAATGATAAAAATTTGCATAATACTTTTGATATTTAAGATGCGTTTAAATAAACACAAAACGTCTGACTTTTCAATGCCTCTTCCCAAATTATCTTATATTTTTTATAAAAATCTTATATAAAAAATTGACAAAAAAATAAAAGTAGAGAAAAATTAGTGGGAGATTTTAAAGATAAAACTTTTTTGTTATATTAATTCTTTTTATTAAACATTTTTGAAAAAAAAAAAACACAAAACCCAAAAGCGAAAATAAAACCACTTTACTCATATTACCAAAAATATAAATATATAGGAATCTTATCAGACGCGAAGCTTCTCCCAACCGTTCATCGCGAAAATGTAAATCGAGGAAATTCAAAGAAAAATCAGCATTCGCCCGAAAGCCCGACAACCACTCAGCTATTAATACACATTGAGATGTAATAGTGTAACAAATAGTAGCAACAATAACACACCTAACACCGCATCGCATTCAACACAAGGCACTGCAACACACACCGACACAACAGCACACTACACCCTCCTTATCAACAAAACCACCACCACCCTCCGTCAACACATACAAAATGCCACTCACAAGCAAAGAGCCAAATAACAACAACAACGACAATAGTAAAAGCAATTACAACAATAACACCACTAATACGATTCTAAGAAATGGCAAAACAGACAGTCGTCAGGTGCCTGGCATCTTATCAGATGTTCGAATTAATATAAACGGCATTAATGGCATTTACATTCAGGATGACTCTTATCGACCGTTCACGATTTTTGGTAAGTTTTTGCTCCGTTCGATGAGTTTAATTCTGTATTAAATATCGTTGTTCCTTTTTATTAGGTTTCTCTATTTTTTATTCCGCTAAATTCATATAATTAAATACATTTTATTGTATTATACATTTAGATTGATCAGACATTCGAAACATGTTTTAATTGTATTTCTGTTGTAGCATTTGAAAAATTTGTAAGCCGATGTAAATTATATCACTTTAGACTGCCTTTAAGAAATTTATATTGTTTTATTTTATATAACACTGACTTCTGACGTAGTAGTTCCATATAAAATAATATTTATATTTACATTTGAAATTGTTTGTTGTTTAGTTAACATTTATAAATTATTGCATTACAGTTTTGTCTAAACTAACATAACTAACATATAAGAACACATTTAAAGTCCCCTTATAGGAAAATAAAATAAAACCTATATATTTTGAATTAAAATCTTTTGAGAAATTAATATAGGATGGTTTTTAGGTTCCTATAATTTATTGTATATTAGTATAACGATAATAAAGTTCAGGAATGAAAGATGTGCTTTTAAAAATACGAGTATGATGCAGGGTTTAGACTTTCGACCTATCGACGAGCTTCATTATTTTAAGACAATACGTTTAGACTTTTTTTAATTCTATCTTCTGTGGTGCAGATTACAGTGTATAATATTGTTAATTTCTCAAACATTTATATATAGTATGGAATTCCTATATAATTACAGTATTTTTGTAAAATAGCCTTTTCGCGTAAATTTAAATGTAAACGGCAGCCTTTTTGTTTTGCTGTAATTTCTAAATCGTCTTCTTAGAGTAAACGTTATATTAGTTTTTTTCATTTTTTTTCAATCACTAGTTATATTGATGAATATTTTAAAATTGAATTGATGAATGAATGAATTTTATCAAATGAATGAATTTATCAAAATGTTTTTTAAACTAAGTAATGATCAAATGAGTTTATCGCGACCAAATAATTGTATGATTAAATTAATGCAAGTTGCACGGATTCCGTGTAATCATTGTTAGGATATTGTTGCGATAATTTATATTTTGTTTTTATTTGTCATCTTAATCTATCCCCAAATGGCTTCTATATATTTTTTTTTCCTAAATAGCCGTCAAAACCAATTTGATTTTATTTGTTCACAAAATAATTTTATTTGTTCACAAAATAATTTTACAGATTGGTAAAATCTTTTTCTTTTGCTCTGCAAATTTGATATAAAATGCTGACTAATTTTCAAAATTTTATTATTTTCTTAATACAAAATTAATGTGATCTTAAATACAAACTTAGTGATTTTCTTAGTAAAAAATAGGTTATTTTCTTAGTATAAAATCATTTTTTTTTCTTCTGAAAAATTGGTAATTTTTTAAGAAAACAAAATTTGTGTTTTTTTAATTACAAATTCAATGATTATCTTAAAAAATCTTTGATTTTCTTAGTACAATATCATTGATGACTTAGGGCCAATTTCTGTAGTCCATTTTTACCTTAATTCGTGACCAAAGCCCTATATTAATACGAAATGGATTTCTTGAGTTCCGATTATTAATCACTTGATCAGCTAATTGGTAATTTTCACTGAATAATGTATTAATCAGGCGATTGCAATTTTTCACTTTCAATTAAATTATGCTGTCAGAACTAAATAGTAATAATAAAATAAATTGACTTAGGAAGTTATTTGGGATAAATGGAGCGATGATATGGACAAATGGGACGATCAAAGACTTTTCAAATGGTTCTTTTTTTGTAAAATATGAATTTGTGAGAGAGTGAGATTTTGCTGGCATATCTACGGAATCCGTTTGCCTCATTTAAAAAAAGTGTCCGATACACTCGCAAAGTTTTTGCTTGATAGCTTATATGCTTGTATAAAATGAATGTTACCCAAAAAAGTTTAGTTCCCTCAAGAGAACTCAATAGAACTGCCACTGCCAGCACCTACTCTCCTTCTAAGTAATTCAATTTAGGTTTTTTACGAAGGTTTTTTTCCGTAAATATATCCACATATTTTTTCTAAATTTAATTTAATTTTAAAATATATTAACCAAAATTGCATCAATGAAATACAAAAAAAAGTAAAAGATATACATAAAAAGCAAACAAAATAACATAAAAAACAACAAAAAACACTATTTACAAAACATATTAACAGAACTCCAAACCATTAGCACAACTATAGAGACCATAATATTATAATAATTGCCTATCGAGGTCCAGGTTATGCTACAGATTTTCAAAGTTGGAACTTTATAATATTTAATAAATCAAATAAAACAATTCTGGAATCTATATTACACATATATATGCTTTTACTGTTCAACCGTTTAGACACATCCACAATAATTATTAAAAAATAAATCAAATGCAAATATTTTAGAATTTGCTAACCACTTCGTCCAGAGCATAATTTATACATATAATATAGTTTTCTTATTGTATATTTAATTTAGCCTAAAGTTCAGTTTATATATTCCTTATATAAAATGTTGGAATGACTAAAATACAAAATAGGATACATCCTCAAAAGTTTTATTACGTATTATAGCATATCTCGTGCAGGAAGTTCAAATTAATCCCATTTTTTTCCAAATTAAGAAATTTAATATAATTTTCCAGATAAAAATGGGAGAGATCTGACCATTTGCAGAAGATTTACTAAAATTACCTTTATTCCTTTATACTTTTTAATATAGAGCGCATAATATTACATTCTTTCTTACAACTTCTGAAATGGAGGTCAAATCCCTCCAATTTAACCTTTTACAACTGACCTTAAATTACAAAATTTACCAAAATCTTTAAATAAATATTTAATAAGATATGATTTATAACTGACCCTCATTAATTTCGTTTAAATTAACTAAACAGCATACGTCACATACGATCGCATGGTATTTGAATATTGTACTAATATTACGAAAACATTTTTTTTTTCATGAAAGTGACCAGACATTAAAAAATCCGCAGCAACATACTGAACTTGAACTTCACCTCTATATATAGATAGTCCAACAAACGTAGTATTTAATAAATGCAATTGAGCAATACTATTTAAAATTTATAGCTATAATATTATATAAAATGCTATAATTTTTTATCTAATATGCGAAGACGCATCAATTTAAATACGCACAGACCATATAATTTTGGGATGCATTCGTCTGTACTCGCGGAGTTCACAAAATAAATAAAATATATACATATCATTATTATGCACGATATATGGTTAAAAATTTTGAATGGATGACGAATATTTAATTGTATTTTGAATATAAAGACCTACTGTTTCGTCTTCATAAAGGCAACGCGACGGTACATGCATAATTTAAAGAAGCATTGCACTTGCTGCATATTAAGAAGCTCTGGGTTTACTTTGTTCGGATAAAATAATTACAAATGTATGGAGTATTATGCAAATACAAAATTTAGGATTATAGATAATGTTTTAAAATCTAAAATAGGATACATTGTCCAAAGCTATATAAATATATAGTTTATAAAAATACTTGCAAAGATCGCTCCTTCTCAAATTGTAAAAACATTTTAAATTCATTGAATATTAGACCTATTTTATTTGATATACAGACATTTTTTGCTTCTTTTCAAACAAAATGTAAGAACTATTATTTAATATCCAGAAAGCATAACAAATCATATATTTGTACATTTGTTCATTACACAAGGTAAAATTATAGAATATAATTATAATATATGCTATGATATTGCTATAAAATGTTTTGAATTTTATGGTTTTTACAAATAAATTACAATTGAGTAAACAAAATAGTTTACTTATTTTCTAACACCTAACATGTGCCTAAAACCAGATTTATTTGTTACAGCAGGTTTTTTTTATTTTAAATAACATAACATATTTACATATAAAAGATACCACATTTTTTATGTGTTTCGAGTCAATAAACAGTAAAAAACAATGAATACAAATCAAAATCTTCAAATTAAAAATCCCGACATACAAACTCAGCAAAAAACAAAATTCCCAAACACAAATTCCCCAAAATATACCGAAGAAACATTTTTTTCAAAAAAACACAAACAAAAAAATTCAGATATTCAAAGAGCACGCTGGAGCTATTTAATCGTAAACAAAACAATAATTTTTGAGAACTTTGTAGCTGGGGAATTTTTCATCTAGGGATTTTGTGCTTGTAATTTTTTTTTGGGGATTTATTGTCTCTTTAAGTCCTCACACACAAAATTCCCAATAAAAAATCCCCAAAAACTAAATTTTCAAAATCCCCAAAATGATGCTTTAAGCGATTCAATCACAGACATGTTGTGAGAAAAATGCTCTACCAAGTGTACATTCTTTTCACAAAATATTTTGTTGTAAAGAACATGTACACGCTTGCGAGTGCTATTTTATATTTTAGATAATAAATTGTAGTGACAAAACAGCATTTGTACCTTGAGAAGAATTCATACGCCCGCCGCCCAACTAAAATACCTTAAAAACAATACCACATTAAAACAAACATTATTAAAGCACCACACAAAGATTGCATTCAAATAAATCTAATAAAATAACCGTCAATAAAAATACACCATAACAATAACGTAACTCTTTACGGTATCTTAATAAAAATGCATACTCGTATTATCGGAACATATAAATTTAACACATTTTCAAAGTGCAGACAGCTACACAAACGCGTGCTAGTGAACGTGCGTAAATTTGCATAAATATTCAGGAAGTTGAAAGGCGCGCAATGAATCAACTCATACACGGATTGCTGATATTTTTTAAGTAATACGTATTTGTGCTGACTTTAAAATGTAAAGTATCGTTAAACTCAATAATAAAAATAGTTATAAGTACAACAAGTAATTCTCGGGTAAGCCCCTAAAAATACATTAAAATCATTTTCTATCTAATTTCGTGTCACGAAGTAGTCTTCACAAAATGAGTTTTATTGATGGTTTGATACTAGAAAAGAATACCATTCATTAGTAATTAGTAATTCATTTTCTAAACAGTTTGAATGAGAAATTTAACGTGCTCATTGCATTAACATATCAATTTCATTAATAATATGATGTACATTATTGGGAAGACAGACCTAGTGGTGTGATTTTTTGCATCTGGCTTATAACCAGAGGCGATATTTTGGAGAGGGGCAAGAAGTATTATCCCTCTAAGATTTTCAATATATTTATAAGTATATGGAACATTTACATATATTTTTTTAGATAAAACCACATATTAAAGTACAGTCTAAATATTGTGATGCATTAATAAAACGAAAAAATATACCTATTTTATTATAAATAAAACGAATTTAACATATTTGTTTGGTTAGTCCCATTGTTGGTTTTATTTTCCACTTTTTGATGGTAACCATGTATGGCATAAAATAAATCACTCTCCAAAAAATATAGATGGTCTCCTAAAAAGGGCACCTAAAATAAAATGAATGTGCACCTTAAAATAATTATGCTCACTAAGAAAAAAAACATGCTAAAACAACATAGGCACCTCTAAAATATGCTCCAAACAAATAAAACAAATTGTGGATATTATTCAGAATTTTAAATTGATATTTAACCTTCCACCACAAGAGTTAAAGATTTCAATGTAAAATATAAGGAATTTTTATAAAAGGAATTTTAGGAATTTAAGGAAGTAATTTTATTTTTAAATTGTATAACATCATTCTCATAGACAAAATTCTATAAATTTTATTCTCCTAGGCCCGTAATTAGTCTTATAATTAAATTCTAGCTAAAAGTCAGTAAAATTACTTGTATTTCATATGGAAATCTTTACCCTTGTGGTCGAGGGTTAAACATAAATTTAAAATTCTGAAAAAAATCCTAATTTTTTTTTATTTGTTTAAAGCATTTTTGGGGGCCCGATTCAAATTTGTTAAAAGTTTTTCGCTAATAATAATTTTATTACTCTTTTTAACCAATTTTTTGACAGTCTTAAGGATTATATTCTTATTGTTTTTATAATATTTTCTACAACACATTCGATATTTTTCTATGTTCTTTTTAATTTTATCTATAAGTTTCTTACAATTACTATGTAATAGTATATACACACCATTTGAGCAGTATTATAAAGTTAGTTTTGAGATTTTTAAATCATTTTTGCGATAGTTTTGGAATAGACTTTTTTAAGTTACTACATATCGGCATTTTTAATTTTTCTTTACTTATTATGAATTTTAAACATACAAATTACATCGCATGTCTTTTGGCAAATAATTAGTTTAAAGGCAGTGAGCCAAATAGGTAGAAAGGATCAAAATGGATAAGGGTTGTGCTTAAGAAATGGATAAGGGATGTGCTTGAAGAAGATATTTGATCACGCGTATGCATTTTCCCTTCAAAGGGAAGGTAATTAAATTTCCAATTGCTCTTTTTTTAAAAAGGCAAGAATGTGTTTAAGGTTGAGGTAGAAAATTAAAAATAAACAAAATTCCTTTTTTAAGTCAATGCGTGATCTTCTACACCATACCATACCTGGTAATTTTATTTTATATAAAAACAAAACAATCACCAAATATGCAAAGCAATAATTTGAAAAAACAAGAATAGCAAAACTAATAAATAGTATTACCAGAAAATGTTAATGTTTTGCTGTTAAAGAATAGGAAATGGATTAAAAAGAATGGATGATCTCTATAGTTTTTTTTCTTATCTTCTTCTTCCTTAAACACATACGCTTACCCCTTTGACCACCTACACATTTGGCTAAATTGGGAACGAACACTAGAAGGTTTTTTAGGTTGATTATATGTTATAAATTGTTGAATCTTGAATTACAACTTGGAGAAAATGCATTCCGCCATTATTTTAAAATAAAACAAAAGTCTTTATATATTTATACACGCACATTAATACACGGTTAATAATAAATGAAAATTAAATGAATATCGACGGGGTTTAAGTCCTCGGAGTGTATGTCAAATAAATTATCGAAAGTTTTCAGAATGTATGTGCATGCGGAACTTATGTCTAAAAAATGAACAAAAGTCAGCGGGATGTATGTCAATATAAATTCCTAAATATCCGAGAGATATGTATATGTGGGTCTTTAAAAAAATAATATACAACTGTAACGCAAGAAGAGTGTCCGCGAGTCAAACATCCCATCCCTACGTAGCACGCTTGTTCCAGGAAAATCACAGTTTCTAAAAATAAGTTTTACAAAGAAAGAAGTTAAATTCAATCAAATGTTTTTTCATGATTATTAATATTTCGCATTGTTTATGATTTCTTCAGTATTTTGCCTAAACTTTAAAATCCCTCGCAAAGATTTTTCTATATTTTATTTGTTAGTATCGTGAGGCAAATTTTCGTAAAACGTTAATAGAAATCATAATGTCATCCTTATATGTTAGTTTCAAATGACATAAAGTCTATGTCCGTCTCGCAATTGAATATTATATCGGTTTCAACAGACCAATTGGTTATAGCTATTTGTAAGAAGTTTAATTATTTAGAAAGTTTGATCTTTGTTGTAAGTAATCAAGATGGTTGGATGACAGAAAGCCCATGGAGCCATACAAACCATTATGTAACCTCTTATAACAATATACATTCCGATGTTTTAGTGTTTTTTTTTAAATGTCATATTGTTGGAAAGAAAGAATGAACATTCTGGCCAACAATATATGATAGTTTTAATAAAAAACATTGTAAGATCGGATATATTCACATTTAATTTTCATAAAAGACTCGAACAGTAATAAAAATATGTTTACTTATAAACATTGCGGTTTTTGCCGCACGGCATTGGCACGATTTATACGTATGCATTTTTTTCTTAAAATACAATTATATATATATATATATATAAATTAAATTAAACATGTACTAGCTAATTGTACATGCATAACACAAACCAATTATAATACACAGCCTACATCAAATCTGAGTATATATTACATTTCCCTGC
>JAAAKO020019561.1:0-15365 GCA_010015015.2 Bolitophila cinerea | reverse complement strand
TTACGATACTTTTGGTACGGAGACTCAACAAAAGATGGCGTAAATCACTTTATCACGATCAGTTTCTTAACCCTATTCTACCTGCTGATTTTTATTTTTGCGTGTAAGTGTTGTGTTGTTTATGTGTTACTTAAAATTAAATAATTCAATAATTACATGTTTATGATAATTCCAAGTTATTAATATTTATTTGGTTACCCTTTACAAACCCATGAACAAATTCCTTGTCCGCGCGATTTGAACACAACAATCGTTTCTCGAAAATATTTTTTTTTTTGATTTTTCACTTATTTATGATACAATATTTTAAGAAATATATAAATTTTAAAAATATGCACGTAAATAAGCCATCTGTTGATAACCAAAATAACTAAAATACTACCTCGGATTGAAGAGATGTTCACTGCAAAACCGAATACAAAAAATGTTCAATTGCGCGTCTAAGGTATGTCCTATCATTGGGGTACGTACCCTGGGAAGTGATCGAGAGAGGGAGATATAAAGATTATAGTCTGATTTCTTCAGTGCTGTACCCACTTTCAGTTTTGGCTCAAGTGAGCCAAGTGACCGATGTGAGCGAATTTTGTGTTCAATGTTGCCTCACAATGACGTAACTTTTTCTGAGGTTATAATTTGCGCCCGTATGATATGTATATGTTATTTCTTGCGCCGGTAAGGTTTCGTATCCTAGTGGTGGCGCTAGCATTGTTATTTCTGAACCGAAGCTCATTCAGAAACACTGAAAACCATTTTCGGACAAGGTGAGTGTTGGAATTTCTTTAATTTTAGCCCCAATGCAACTCTGGAACGACCGAATTAATAAGGAATAACTATGCACGCCTTAATATTATTAATAGTATACTATATGTATTAGTATAAATTCAGAGTGTTTTACATATATATACTTTGACAATATATTAAATTTATTAAACTTAAAAATAAAAGGGAATGAGTCGTTTGGATATTAATTTGCTCTGTCTTGTCTTAGGATTGGTTTTAACATAATAGGATGTGAATGATTGTATTGTAACTAGGCCGCACAATTTTCGTAAGTAGTTTATTTGGGTTTCACCATATTATTACTATAGTTATAATATGGTTCCACTTAACGGTTTGGTTAGAAAAACTGCAACCATATCTCTTGTTGGACAGTACTTGCACACGATGAGATTCCTTGCGACATCATGCAAATCCCTGCGCCACAAGACGTGCCTTATAACAGTTGGTCCCATTAGCTCCGGTTTTCCTTTTATATACCCATTTGGATCCGATGGATTTTCTATTTAATGAAAGATCGACAAGTGTACAAGTACCATTCTCCTTCAATGATTTTATCTCATCTATCATTGCTTTCTTAAAATGGTTTTTGTCCTGACTTGACAGAGCATCTTTAATGTGTGATGGTTCATTGTACATCTGGTTAATGTTACTTCCTCAATGAGCCTCTTTGGTGGAAAAGATTTTTTTAACCTGGTAGACTCTATTGGACAACGTTTTCAATAGCGCCCTGGAATATTTCATTGTGATTCTCTGCCTCGATTGAATTTTCAATATTCGTATGTGCAAGTGGCTGCACTGACGACTCTATATCGCCACCTTTGAAAATGTACTTCAAATCGACTTTATTTTTGTTAGGCTCCTCCTCGATGGTAACTTTATCTTCTGTTACTGATTGGTTTGACTTTGAGTTACTAATAAACCTTACATCACGACTTTTCTCAACTTTACATGTTTTTGTGTCTAACATTCGATATGCCTTGGAGTGCTCGTCGTAGCCGATAAATGTCATTGGCTTTGATTTACTTAGCAACTTATGACGCCTCTCTTTGGGAATGTGTACGAACGCTGAAGCTCCAAAACGTTGAAAAACTGTGAAGTTTGTCTTCTAACCGCTCCACAGTTGATATGGTATTGATTCTACGACCCTCGATGGTAGACTATTTTGTAGAAAGTTTGCTGCAGAGACAGCTTCTGCCCAAAACTTATAATCAAGTTGTGTATCCAGTAGCATGCAACGCGCCATCTCCATACGGATACCATTTGTCCTCAGGAACTGTGAAACGTTATGGCCTGTGTATTCGCCACCTCGATCCGACCTTATCACCATTGGCGTTCGTCCAAGCTGAGTGCGAACGGTTGTCACAAACTCCATCAATACACCGTACACATCCGACTTATTCTGCAGAAAATAAACAGAGCAGTATCTAGTGTAATTGTCCATAAATGTTACAAAGTACCTCTTGCCCCCTACCGACCCAGTCCGCATGGGGCCACAAACGTCCGTATGAATTAGGTCCAACGGTTCTGCAGAACTACTCTCCGACTTTTTAGGGAATGGCAGCCTCGAAAATGTTGCTTCTAGACACACTTCGCATGTCTCTGTAATGCCGCAGTCCACAAACATGAAGTTGTCCATTAGGTTTGCAGAACACAGCTTCCGGTGTAAATTGTGAATGCAAAACACATTATGTTCACGTTTGCATGCAGTGTATGAATTTAGTTCTGCAATAGCAACAATATTATCGCCTTTTATGATTTTGCAAGTACCTTCTTTAAACAGCAGCGAAAACCCCTTTGCATTTAATTGGTTCGCTGATGATAGGTTACTTGTTAGGTATATAGTACACGTTTTCTATTTTTACGGTACACTGCAGGCCTTCTGGATTAATAAACACTATGATACATGGTCCTCGACCTTCTGCCTCAACGTTCGTTCCATTGCCGATTGTCACCCGTCCTTTTACTGTTGAGTCGAGCTCAGTAAAAAAATGTTGTTCTGCTGCAATGTGACATGAAGCCCCAGAGTTAATTATCCAACTCCTTGTGTGTCCTGATGATGATTGAGTACTGGTGATGAATGCGAAGTCGTGTGTGTCTACAGCCGTGTGTGCCAGTTCTGTGTGTTTGCTTTTCTTTAACCACTCTTGATACTGTATACAGTCCCGCTTTGCATGATCCCTTTTCTTTCAAAAATAGCACTCTATGCTGTAATTCTTCCTCAAAGCAGCAGTCTTGTAGACTGTCTTTAGCGCCGTTTCCGCAGCGAAACCTGTAACATGACGATTCTTATGTTCCTCAATTGGTTTCGACTGCACGAGGCTTAAGGTTAAATCATCTTTCGGACGAGTTTCAAGTGCTGTTATTAGCGTACTGTAGCTACTTGGCAAACTACTAAGCAGCATAGCAACAAACCAGTTTTCCGACAGCTTCTCACCAAGCGCACCAAGTTCATCAAAAAGTTCTGTCATGGTGCCGATGTCAGTCTTCGCATCACCGTGTTATGTAAGCTTGAGACTGCATATTTCACGCATTTATTTCACCTTGTTACTTAGTGATGCCTTTTCGTGGTATTGCTGTAGGTTATTCCACGCTTCCTTAGCTGATTCGGACTTCCTTACATGGTTGAGTTGGTTGGCGCTCACTAACAAGCTAATGTAAGCTCGTGCTTAGTTGTCTTTCATCGTCCAGATTTCTGTCACGGGTTTCGGTTTTTACTGCGCTCCATAATTCTTCCTTTATGAGGAGCATTTCCATTTTGTATTTCCAAATGAAATAGTTCTCATTATTGTGTTTGGAAAATAAAAATTTGTTGTCCGACATGACACTAACCTCACACACTAATCAGTCAAAAATTACCAATTAGCTGATTAAAGTTAATCAAAGAATTGTTAATTAGTGTAACTACGATAAAAAAAGTCTGATCGAAACTCAATAAATTCATTTTGTTTTAATCGAGAGTGCTTTAATCATGGATTATTATTATTACTGAAGAAATTGGCACTTAGAGGCATTTTTGAAATGTACATAATATGTGTTTTTATTTTTTATCCTGGCTTTAATTATTAGGTTTTTATATCTATAGTGATTTTGGGTAGGTACCAAATAATCGTTTATTACATATTTAGTTCCAATAATTTAACATTATTTTTACATATTATATAACAACCCCTTTTTGCTTTTACTATGTTGTGTGTTAGCTGACGTCATATATTTCATGTTATATGACCCAGACGCAGACCGTGCATGAAGCCTGACCGAGCACGTGTTTTTAAACATTATAGCGACTCATGCGCGACAAAGCCGACTTTTCTGTTGCTCAAGACTTTTACTTTATTTTTACAATTTTCCACTGCGTTAAAATATTATGCGATGTGACGTCATACATGCCAATTCACGTTCGAGAGATTCTGAAATTCGTTCCTATTATTGTAATCATATATGTATAAATTATGTGTTTATACATGTACTCAAAACACACACACACACACACACACACACACACATAGATTTATAAGCGACGTTTCACGAAGAAAAGCTGTGTTTTCGGTCGTGCTCAGTCTCACGCGCGCATTTAGAGAGTTTTCTTTCAGTCGTTTCAGTAACTCGGACCGGTTAAAATCGCGTTAACTCTTCACACTGTCGCACTGACAGTGCATTTAACCGCGAGTACTTCACCTTTTCTCCGAAAAAAAACTTAAAATAACAAATCTCTGGATCATGGTTATTTAAAGCCATTTTGTGATTAGTAGAGACACTTTGTCCAGTGTAATTTCTTTGTGATAGTCTCAAGTGCAATAATCGGATTCGAACCTCGCAACTCTCTGCTGAACAAATAAATACTCACAAACTCACACACATAACAGTATATATAGTAAAAAAATGTACCGTTGTCGCCGCCGCGAGTGACGTTGTGGAAAAGCGCTTACAAAACGTACTACACAGTGAGTGAAATGTTTCAAAAAGAAAAACTTTGTGTAATATGGTTATAAATAGCGTAGAGCTGCAAGATCCACCGTCTTAGAGAAAGTGGAACACGAATTCTGGTGTGTGCTGCTGCTTGGAGTTATTAAATGTGTATGTGTATTTGTGAGATTGGTGGGTGATAATATTTAACTATTATTTGTTTTTCTCTAGTGTTTTAATTTCAGCTTAGGGATAAACTATACTCCATCAATAAATTATCTACATTATTTTACGATATAAGATATAAAAAGATATATAGATGGTATTTTTTAACCATATACATCAATACGTTATGGCATTTTGTGTTTACGCTATATATATATATATGTGATGATGGTGAGGAGGTTAAAGTCCTCGTGGGCGGGAAATGTGAATATATATAATATTGTACATCAGACGAATCGATAAAACGACCTACCACAACGTGCTAGAGGTTTTCGGATTTTCTTATATGAGTGGAAAATTGCCTGTTTCTAAAAATACTTCCTTTCCTCTAACGAATTAAGTTTAACTTCGCTACACTGTCGTATTATTAATAATGTATATATATATATATATATATATATATACTGGTTCACACATGTGTAACATCAATTTAAGAGAGAATCTCAGACACAGCGCAAAAGTTCACGCACAAATAATACAGGAAAATACAGAAAAAAAATAGGAGCAACGAAGGTTGCAGCGATGCAAACGCACGCAAGCACGATGAAAATGCAGGAAAATTACCGCGTTTATTTATACCCACTTGTCGCGTCGACGCATATTATATGCATAGCGATGATCTTTAAATCTTAAGATCATATACGTTATCTATACATACAGGGTGTCCCATAATTACTCGGTAGCATAGTTAAAGCTAATTTCTTAGCATTTAGTGGAGATTCCAGAAATGCTTAATAATTAATAATATTTAGATCTTTGTTGTTTGTTTTTTATATATAACATATTTATTTAAACTAAATCTAATTAGTAAACTAAAGGTTAAAAAGATCAGTCCGGTTAAAAAGATCAATATTTAGACGTTTTTTAGATTTAAAAATTTGAAAAATTTACTAAAATAAATAAATCAAGCATACTCATAAATGCACAATTTTAATGAAGGTTTATGTAATATTATCCATCCAGCTGCACATTGGTATTTCTGGAGGTCTACTAGTTGAATGTTTTGTCCGTGAGTAGAGTAAATAAAATATATAATTTATATTTTAATAATTATTTTGAGGATTTAATTTTGTCCGATCACATTAGGCTGGATTATCATACATTATCATACATATACATTTGCAAAACACTAGACGTGCGTTAGAGAGAGAGAGAGAGAGCAATTAAAAAATATCGGTCCTAAACTTACCGATTCAACAAAAAATGTATGTTGTTCTGTCGGCTCTCAGCTTCGATATTGCACTTGCACGATTCTCAAAAAAAGACGTGCATGTTCTTGTTCATCTACACCGAGCGCGCTCTTCCGATATTTCAATACATACGCAAAACAATTTCGCAACGCACACTACATTAGTGCCGAGTGTATTTAAAAAACATTAAAATTAGAGAGGCCAAGATAAAAATCAACATTAAGCTGGGTTTTAATTGTGAAACACTACTGCCAAAAGCAATGCAAATTATGCGCTTTTTAAATATCTGCTTCTTTACATTTAACCCTTTGATGCCCAAAAAAAGTTAGGGGTGATCAAAGTTTGTTACATAAGCTAAGGAAAAGGAGTTTAAAATTATAAAAAACATTGTTTTTTAGGGTTGATTATTATTTTGTTTTAAATCTGCATGTGCGTGCATAAAAAATGGATGCTTATATAAATACAAAAATATAGTCATATGTTTTTATAGTAGCAGGTCAATAAATCCTAAATAGTACATATTATACAACTGCTGATGTTCGATGTTGTTTTTGTGCTTATTCCGAAAAGATTATTTTAAATTAAATTAAATTTATTGCCGAAATGATTACAAAATTATTCTTATTATCTAAGAAAGTTTAGTTCATTTCACGGCTCTATTAGAGCCGGTTTGAAAAAAACATTTCATTTACTTATAATACTAAATAATTAACATTTTTTTATCATTTAAATAACATTCATCCGTTAGAGGAAAACGGCAAAAACCTCTAAACATTGCTTATAACCGTAAAGGTCATTGTTTTAATATTGAGTTGTACATGGTAAATCTCTAGCGAATTATAAAGCCGTCTTTTATTATTTGTGTTAAATATCGAGTTACACTACCCAAGCAGCAAAAATTGGTCTCAAAACTGTCTCAAGACGGCAATAAGACCGAGGTATCAAGACGGTATCTACGAGCGAGAAGTCTTAGAGACGTCTGTAAGACATATTTGCCTATGTTTTTTGTGACTCTGGTATTAAAAGTACCGTATTAAGACGGTATCTGACAAACGTCTTAAATACGTTTTTCTTCGTTTTTTACAACGTTGGTCGGTATCAAAAATACGTCTTTAAAACGTCTTTGGCCAGTTCCTTTGGGACTACATATATCGCATATAAAATATAAAAATAATATAATAACATAATGGGTTAATTATATTTTTATTAAAAACCAAAGATGTTAATAAAGAAGAGATAGTATTAGAAACAAAACGTAAAGCCAACAATTCATCTGAATGTAAGTTTCAAAAACGTGTATTTATAGAAGCGCTTGCATGTGTAAGTTTCAACTAAAACAGTGGCGTGATATTATTAAAGAGTACATTTGCGACTTGTTTCTCAAGAAAACAGCCATTATTCCGCCTCTGTCATAGCGGCATTTTGAATTGTACACTAACACTACCAAATTTTGATCTGCTTCATAGTTTAGCAAATTAGAACAAAATATGAGTAACTCTCCCTCTTTATTAATCTCTTTGTTAAAAACACAAACAAAAATAAATATAAACTAATAACATATTTGATTTTTATATTCAATATGGTTGTATCACTCAAAAACTGAAATTACATGCAAATTGTGTCGCCAATTCTCTTGCGTGCACATAATGTTATACGGAAACGTTGCTGGCAACGTTGAATGTCTCTCTCGCACTTTATTTCAATTTGTTTTTCCATCTTGTTTCCACTTGCTGGTAAGCGAATGTTTAACTATTAAAACCCAGCTTAATTCTGTTTTCTGCAAAAAAAATATCTTAATGTAATTACATCTTCCAAATCTTATTTTTTTATTTCTTTTATAATCATTGACTTCAAACAAACTGTGATCTTCGTATTTCATATCAATACACAGTATTTTATATTGATACTCGGCATTACCATCTCCACTTTTGACTGTAACACCTCTTGGTGATCCGCTCGTGTCCGTTTATTCGGCACAGGTGACCTTCCCACCGAAAACGACTGCTCTTTTCAACTGCTACAATGTTTGATTCGCCAAAGAGTTCTCTGGCCGGACGGATTATTTTACGTCATACCTTTTCTCAATCAATCAAAAGTATTAAAAAATAGTTCAAATAAATCGCTAACTGAACGGTCATTAGACTTAGAGTTTAATATTCAGAAAGCGATTTTTTTGTATACTTCTCACTCCTCTATGTCAACATTCGAGGGTACTTCTTTAAATTCTTAAATAAAAAATAATAAGACCAAAACAATTATATATTTTTTTAATTTTACCGTTCCTTCTTAAAAATAGGTTGGTCAAATTTTAAAAGGAAAACAATTATTTGTTATTTATCCAACATGTTATTTTTATTTCGCATTGTAAAAATGATTGTAAAAAAACGGAATTTTAAAATTTTGGAAAAAAAAATAGGCGATTATCAATTAGAATTTTAGCCAGAGCGAAGCTGGGCAATAATAGCTTTTTAAAATAAGAATATAACAAAAAAATGTATATATATATATATGTATTATATATATACATATATATATAATTTCTTATAACAGTTGGCTCAAAATGGCATTAGTAATGCTGCCCTGTGATGTGCCTTGGTGGTCCAATGTGCACAAGAAACTGGAGACCATCGTCGATTGTCCCACACTCGACACAATCTACGATGTTATGCAGAAACTTCATGATCTTTGCAAGTAATTAAAAAAATAGTTTTCCTATAGTTTATATTTATATAGTATCGATCGTAAAGTAAATCCATATTTTGTATTTTAGTGTAAGTCTCGATCCAGACGAAGACAAAAAGGACACAACTGTACTCGATGGACTCAAGCAGTTTGTCGCCAATGACATGGACGACGCCGAACGAGAGCACTTTCGAACGCACACGCTCCGCCATTTGGCACGCCGGGCACAAACACTGAAATCGGAACGTCCGCCACGAGGTCTTGACTTTAGTCTACAGCAACAACGTGAGTTGCTCACAAATTGAATAGTTAATCTAGTTAGAGTGAAGATGATTTTTATTTTAGCCGATGCCGTTGAGATAAATTACAATTTCATCGCAGCCTTGCTAGCGAACTCATTTTTTTCTACATTTCCAAAAAGAACTGACAAAACTCATCCGACACTACAAGACTTTAATTTTACGAATTTCTTTAGGGCACTGCATACGTAAGTGTATATTGTTGGTCTATTCGCCAGATTTCTTTAAAAGTCAGTAATCTTAATTTTTTTACAAATAACCTAGAGACATACAAAAGTCAAAGTTCCGGAGCTTCCTAAACTATTTTGACTGGATCGAAACAAAGAGCAATGATGCGGGCACAATAAAGATCTCACGTAAAGTTATGACCGGTAAACAGTGGCTGACCATTGAGGACTGGCTTGAATGTGCTGTTCCGCTATGCTCGTTGGAAATTAGGCACGAGGGACGGATCGAGCGAACAAGAGACGACATGGTACAAACGATATTTGCTACTCCTAGACTGGGCGGACGGGTGATGTCGGACGGAAACTCACAGGTGTGTGAATTTTATTAGATATTCCATCAGTTATTAAAAACGTGACCGTAATGAATTATTTAATCGTAGGAGTGTCTTCACTTTTGCACGTTTCCTGAGATTCTTGCCATTCTACTGTATGTCGAGGCGTTGGAGGACAATGAAGCTATTTTTGTGGAACGTGCTCGTCAATTGACACGAATTATGGATTTCGGCAATAAATCACATTTGGAAACATTGGAAATGCCCAGAAAGGTATTTATTATACTAAAGGAAAACTGGAAACATATTATACTTATGAATGTTGCCGAAGGTTTCTCTACTCCTGATGGACGCTGAGGACTACAACGAATTCCCAATCACCCAGTTCGAAGAGGACAATGTATTGCGAGAACTTAACAAGTGCCTTCTGGCCTTTCGCCAAAACACTACCTGTGCAGTGCTGGAGAAAAACGAGAAACGCTCCAAGGATAGCAGTGTCCCGCGAAGACAAGGGTAGGTTTTAGGGTGTATTTAGACTGTTTGATACTGTGGAATTGATTCCTACTATATATGATTATTATCGAATTTCACCAGAAAAATCGATGCATTTTGTATTGATAAAGGGTAGCGTGTTAATATCTCGAAAGTCATTATCTCAACAAAATATCTTGAATGTCAAAATGTGGATTCACACTATAAAAGTCCGGATATTTCCGGGTTATTTGATTGTAGTTATGTTAAAAAATATGCGCGCAGAGCAAATAATACTTTTGTAAAGTCGAGATTTTTTTTGTCGAGATTTCGACCCCAACCCTGAAAAACTCTGAAAGGGTCTTTATCCAGGAATTCAATTACAATTACTTAAATGATATGTACGAGTTGATTATTTTAATCCTTTTCGTTCTTGCGTTCTTTGCTTTTAAATTAACCCAAAGTTTTTGGATCGCTATTTTTGTTTTTATTTGACCTCTATTTGAACCCGCCCAAATGGTTTTCGTGAAAAAAGTTATTGTACAGGTGTCATGGATTACCACTAAAGATCTATAAATATCTTTTCGACATATCATTTGTAACGTGTACGTTTTTGTGTTTCTGCTCAAACGTCTATATATAGAGGCGTTTGAGCAGAGGCAAAGGGGGGAGACGTGGTTGAGCACTCACGGCGGACGGTCGCATGATCGTTCCGCTGAGGAGCCACCGGAACGAGAGTCCAAGTGGTTGGCTCTCGTGTGGTTTCTTACTGGATCAAGGGCCTTGGGGACGCATGAGACGTCCGGGTCTTGGTCCGACGTGAGAACAGCTCTTGTTTTAGTGTTCGGTGTTTTTAATGTGAAGTTTTGTGTGTTTTGTCTTGGGAACAATCCCTGGAGAGGCATCTTGCCAATCCGCTGCTGTCCTAGCCAGGCAAGGGAAATGCGGGAGGAGTGACGGCCTTAAAAAGCCGGCTGGCGTGTCATTTTTTTGGCGAAGCTCCTCCTGTCGAGGTTTTAATGTATAAATTTGAAATTTATCTATGTTTAAAGTACATTTATGTATTTTTAGAGCTTTAAGCCCTTAAAGAGCTTTTGGCTTATTTTAGGCGCTTAAAATCACATTTTTAGCGCTTATTTTTGGTTTCCATAGTAATAAAATTAAAAAATACTTTTAAAGGTTCCAAGTTCAAAGTTTAATTAAGTATGACATTTTAAAATACAGTGCAACAGCTAATATATCAAATTTGAAAAGCAAATTGAAATTGTTTTTTTTTTTTTACAGCTTTGGGGTCGTGCGACATCAAATAAAATAAAATTGAAAAGTAAAAATGACATTTTTGTGAACAATTTTCATTTCAATAGAATTTAGTTTTTTTTATTGTTATCAAAACATATTTTATTTTTTCTGAACATATATAATTTTTTTTTGCATATTTATTTATTTTAATCTGTACTAATTACAATTAACATAGGCACCGTTTTTCTTTTGAACATTATTTTATTTTCCATTACGATTTTTTTCCATATCCGATAGTTACATAATTTTAACTTGTTTTTTTTAATGTTAGATAGATAAATAGATAGATAGATAAAAATTGTTAATGTCGGAACAATATTTTTTAAAACTTGCTTTAAAATTAAGGCATAAAATAATCACTCTATAAAATAAAATGTGCTCCTTAAAAAGTGTGCATCTGAAATAAAATATATGTGCTCCAAAAAAATGTGCATCTTAAAATAAGAGTGCTCACCAAAAACAAAAATTACCAACCAGAAAGTTTAATCTGCCCCAATTTCCAATAAATGAGTTTTTTTCATAAATATACGCGAAGTGCAAAATTTTTAGTGCTCACCCTTTTTTTGGGAACATAGTCTTATACAATTATATTAGCAGCACAATCTTGGTTTTTAGGTGAACAATTTTTTTGTGGAAGATTTTCAATTATTTAGTGGACACTATTGTTTTTAAGGTGAACGCTAAATTGAATGCCTAAAATTTATGTTCACCGAGAAAAAGACATGATCAAAATGTTGGTAATTTTTTGGTGTATTTAATTTTTTATGGTACTTAAATAATATTTTTTGGTTATTTAAAATTTTTAGAGCCTCTTTTAATTTTAAAATTAAAAAAATATTTTAGTAGACGATTTATTTTAACCCAGTTAAAAAAAGACCTAAAAAGAGTTTTCCTTCTTCACTAAAAAAACAAAGTTTGTCTGAAATCATCGTATTTTAATTGAATATAAAATAAAAATGATCATAACAAAGAATCTATTATTGTATTATTCAATTAGAATTCACCCGGTGCGAAGTTCGGTACTAAAAGTTAGTATATACATTAATATATGCATATACATTCTAAATATTTTCGCGTTTTTTTTATTCCTCTAAATGTTATGTGGTATTTTTAACATTTTTAACGTAATCACCCCGCGCTATCGCTGAATAATAAAACTTATTTTTCAAAATGAACGATAAAATTACGAAACATTACAAGGAAATTATGAAAAAAGCTTTAACAATTTTCCGGGAAACTTCCTAAAACTTTGAGCTGAGCATCTTACACAAGTATACCCGCGTACTGCCGCACACGCTTTATTTAATTCTAGATTATTACCACCGCACATATTGTATATATTTTTGTGTTTATATATATATTATGTATATATATATATACATATAAATATATATTATATATTTATATATGTATATTGTATACATGAAAATGCAAACAACTTAAAAGCTCATGATTAATTACGAAACTTGGCGAAAAATTTGTCTTGCTCGGAAAAATGCGCATACACAGTTATACTTACATATATAGTATATGCTTACATTCCATATACTTCATTGTGTATGTATATATGCATATATACGCATGCCAAGCGCGATAAGATAATAATGTATGCGCGAGCGACGCGAAATTTATATTAATTTCGGGAAAATTGTCGGTTTATAATTTTATGTGGTAGGTCGGCGCCGGCGCATAAGACACTTCCGTTTAACGCAAACAAGACTTAGTGATATACTTTGTGTATATTTATATATATATATATTTATATATATATATATATGTTTATATAAAATGTGATATAGGATAAACTTGCACTCACACATAGACACCATGAGTAATTATTATAATGTACAAGAATATCGCTTGTGTATTAATTAAGACAAACTTTAAAGCATAACGTCGCGTGGCGTTCGTCGGCATCGCAATGCTTACTCGCGCTATGCGGATATGCGTTTCCTTTGCGGGCGCGCACCAGTTTAGCTCAACTCGGGATAGCCACAAATTATATATTAATTATAAGTGCATTATTTATTATGTTTTCGCAGACCAACGAAACGCGCTCGCGTCCGCTTGAAATTGGTACGAAATTAATATTTGCACTCTGGCAAATCTTAGTCGCTGCCAAAATCATGGCGAATTATGCCAAAATAGGGTCGAAATGGCCCATCGATAAAACATATGTTCAAACGCGCGCGTAAACCGATTTATGCGCGCGCACAAACAAATTGTTAGATAGAAATTATACACAACTCTGTGGCGGCGGCGGCTTTGCTAACACATATCATAAAATTGTGAGTGTGTGTATGTGTGTGTGTATAGCTTCGTTAAAATACTATAGCGCTAACGGCGCACGCGCCAACCGTTCGGTTTTGATACTAAAGCAGCAATCGGATCATTTATAATGCACGCATAACGAGAAAAACTACCCACGCACCACATGCGATCGGCGTCGCGGTTTCACCTTATACATTTTATATCTTAAGTATATGTATATACACATATATGTTTATATAGTATATATGTATATATACAGATGTATGCTCGTAAAAGAGTTCACCTATAAGCAGCGTTCACGCAGCGTCCGCGCTACGGTCGGATTTCTGCGTATTTTACGCTTTGTGTCGTCTTATTACAACCGAGCGTGAACTCTTCTTATAAAGCATAAAATATGAGTACATGCTATACACGTATACACAACATATATATATATATATAAAAACATGTTACAGACACACACAATTCACACTGAAATGCATAAGTGGTTTTTCTTGCGATGCGCATAAGAAGGGTTAAGTTAAGGTATGCGTGCGCGAGCTCCGCAGTCCGCACTATAGAGGAACAAGAATATCACGGTCTCAAAATGGAACAGATGGTCAGGAATGGAAATTATTCAATCCAATTTATCTTCAATATAATGCAATCAGTAGATATATTATTTGTTATGTACATACATAGGATTAGGTACTTTCATTTTTTATAGAATTGTTTGACTCTTATAAATTAAAGGATCAAAATAAATAAAACGTTTAAAAATATAATTGAACACGAAACTATAAACACAGTTCAAAAATTAACTTCCTGGTAAGTGTATAGATAAAGAGAATAACACATAGCAAAACAAATGACCAGATAAAAAATGAAATGAGCACATTAAAATAATTGCACATATAAAAAAAGTTAAAAAAATATATAAAATAGCATTTAAAACAACAAATGAACATTAGGGTGGTCCAAAAATACACAGACAAAAAATAGTTTCTTGTATCATTAAAGATCATTTAGTTTATGTTGTAAAACATATTTTAGGCTTATTTTTTGTTTTTTTATTTTATTTTTTAAAAATAATTTTAATAAGCGCTATAGAGTTTTGTGTTTTTTAATATTTTTTTTACTAAAACTTATTATATTATTATTTTTAGTTATAGGATATTAGGTAACAAATATTTTTTGTTTTTGATGTAATAAAATCTGTAAAAAATAAAAAGTGTACTTGGAAATCGATCTACTACTTTTGTTAAATTTAATTAAAAGACAACCAAATTACCTCTAATAATAGTCATTGCTCATTTAAATCGGACAAAAAATAAAAAAGACAAACATTTTTATATATTAAATATGGTATTTTAGTAATAAGTCTATACTTAAACATATCTTATCTGTAAACTTCATTTTTTTAATTAAAAAATATTGAATAACTTCTATTAATCACAACTTAGTAATTTTTTACCTAATTACAACAAATTTTTAGATAATTTAATTTTCTTCAAAAAAATTAAAGAAATAATAGTGTGGATCGCATTTGCAAAAGTATTTATACTTTATACTATTAAAAGATACCTCGAAATTTATTTTAACGATTAGCGCTTATTTAAATTACTCTAAAAATATGGGAATCGGCGACTTCACAGCGCACCTTTCACCGCAAGCGGTTCACCGCGAATTATTCACCGCATGCACCTTTCACCGCGCACCTTTCACCGCGACCATATTCACCGCAGACCAAGTTCACCGCGCACCTTG
>JAAAKO020019550.1:0-15367 GCA_010015015.2 Bolitophila cinerea | reverse complement strand
AGAATACCGCTAGAAAAGATTTATAATGTTAAGCTACAGTCATGATTATTTAAAGCTTTTTCCTATAAATACATAATTATTAAAAAAATTAAATAAAAATTACATATTTTAAAAATATAATTTATATTTAAAAAAAAAAAACATTTTTTTCTTTGTTTAATAATTGTGATTTTTAATTGAAGAAAAAATGAATAATCAAATTTAGAATTAGTTTCTGCTTTTTTGTTTGATTTTACTTTTTTCTGTATATTTTAATGAAATTTAATTGAATATAGGCACAAATCACTTTTTTTTAGGATTAAGGATTTAATGCCAATAATAAAAATAAAAATATGGACATATTTTAACTTTTTTTTTTTTTTTTTTAAGTAAAAAAATGTGTTTTTGTCAATGGCTGCATAACACTATAGTTATGAACCCCAATACGTCGACCAACATAAAAATATATTTTAACGCTTTTTCTAGAAAATTCGTATCAAAAATGTATCGTCAATTATCAAAGAGCACGTGCCGAATCCTAATATTTAAAAATCTTTTTCCTTTATACTATAACTCCAAAAACCCCAAAAAATATAAAAATACTTACCTTAATTTTTAAGTAATATTTATAGATTTTTTTTACACTGTTATTCCAAAATACCCTAAAAAACCGTGAAAACAAAATAAAATCCACCTTTAATAATTTTCGACATTTATATATTTATATATATTCATTTTGTTTTGTTTTGATAAATTTCCGAATTAAATTCAATTTACTTCCGGACCCGCCGGTGGCCACCTCGATCCGGCATCTATATTTTAATTCTATATAAACATACATATATACACAATTTTAAGTGTTGTTCCAACAACAAATAAAAAAAATAATTATATAAAAACACAAAGTAGAAAATCGGATTTTGTGTCCGTAACATTTTTTGTTGGTGTTGTTATTTAAATAGGTATCACAGCCTAAAATTGAATCCATATAATAATAATTATATATTTATATATATTTATATCTATATATATTTTATCGTGAGTGTCTGAAAGGTGAGTGGGACTGTGTGTTTCATGTTTATGTATGAAGGGATGGGGCTGTGTGGTGATGGTGGTTGTGGTGGGTTGTGGTGCTTGTATGGATTAAAACTAGCGATAACTATGTTAGTGCTACATTTACAGTTGTTTTGTTTAAATATTGTTGAATTGAGTATATTATGTTTTACAGTTAGTTATTTTCATTTTTATGAACTACAGTGACGAGCAACACGATTTAATAAAGTTAGAGATGTTCCATTTGTATTGGACATTTTACGGTTTTGTTTTCCAGATCGCTTAAAATGCAATTGAAAATCTATTAAAGAATTGATCATGGAAGTTGGTGTTATTTAAAATTGTACTGTAGACGCAGAACACGGCTCGGCAGATGGATAGGGGAAACATACAGAGATTTCATTTTTTAAGTTTAAATTCTATATTTATTTGCTAATCTCTATTTCTGAGACATTGCTGAAGATGCGTCCGATTGTGCGATGGAATGCTATTCATTTGCACTTTGAATTCCGCCATACGGATTTCAAGTGCTCCCGCTTCTGTGTTCATCGACGACATCGATCCTCTCACGATTCTGGTGCTTTAGTTGTGTGCTTAAAATAGCAGTCTGAAATAGAAAAAGAAAAAAACATTTTTAGTATATTTTTTATAGTAATTTTAAATAATTTTATCGTTTGATACAAAATGATTTATTGCAACATTGGATTCTTAAATTCTGATAAAATAATTGAAAAATAATTGAAATAAATAATTAAATAAAAAACTCGATTTAAAATAAAAATGAGTAGACATTTTTTATATCTTGTATGATTACCATTAAAATAAATATAATAGAATATTTAAAAAATATCTTTTAAATTTATTTTAGTGTGATTGTTATTATTATATTTATTGTTATTTTTTATTTTTTATTTTAATTTCAGCTTAAATATAATTAATATCAAACATATTCTAAACACTAATAACAAAACCATGCAATCTCATAGTTTGGAAATTAAAAAAAATCATAAAAACAACTCACCTTAAAACACTCGTTTGATTGTGCAGCCGATTGTACTCGTTCACCGGCGTCGCTCCGAACCACGGCACTCAGCTTCTTTTGCTCCACAACGCAAACTTTGAGCTCTTGTGTAGCGAGTCAGGACTCTTATCGGACGATATCTTGGTCGGTGTCATCATTGTAGCCGTCGTTCCAGGATGCTTCATAGCCGTATTGTAAAAGGAGCCTTGGCGCAGTTCGTGCGGGAACTTGGCCGTGCGGAAACTGCCGTACACCGTACCGCTGACACCACTGGTGCTGTTTGCACAGTTCGGTGCCGATGAGCGACGCAACGATCGTGTTATGGCCGTTTTGTAATTACGCAGGCTACCAATGTAACTGGCACCACTGCTGCTGCCACTGAATCCGCTATCTTCACCAACAACAAGTTCACTGACCGGTGATCGCATGTCGTCCTTGAGTTCCATACTGGACAGTTTGCTGGACAGGGTGTCCACGCAGTTTGGTGTGCTGCGCTTAAGTAGTACCGGTGGTGGTTCGCTGGGCGGTGACGACGACATCAGGAGCTCCTCAACGGAAAGGTTGAGCTCTTCTAGAACCCGATAGTGGTTGTTTAGAATATGCTGAAACTCTTTCTTTGTGCAGCCACGTTCGTTGAGACTCTGCTCGGAGCTGGCCAGGCGTGAGTGCTTCTCATCGGACACATCCTCATAGATATTCTCGTGTGTACCGTAGCGCGTTGTGTACGTGTGTCTATTGGCGGGCAGTGTTTTGTGGGAGCGTTCTTTGGTTTTGAGCAGCAGTGCACGCATCGAGTTTGGCGGTGGCAACACGGACGGACCGGCCACTTCTTCTGGCGTTGGAATGTTTGAATGGCACATAATGGCTCCGGGCTCGTAGTACGCGTACGAGTAATCCTGGTGACTAGTACATGACGAGCTCTCGGAGTGCGATGACGGTGAGGCGATGGGCTGAAACCGTTCCATGGTAACGGCGATATTGTTGCGGGACCATCTGACTTGCGGATCGTAAGTTCGATGTCGCGTACGTCCACCATCCTTGTAGTATTTGGTAGCCGCTGCTGGTTCCTCGTCCAAGCAGAACTCAATGCTGTCCGGATCGTCTGGAAACTGCGGACTACCTCGACAGATTGGCTTACGTGGTTGTGGCATATCTCGTGGTGGCGTGAGATCCGGGAACGTGGGTGACGATGAATCGTAATAGTAGCGACAGCTGTTCGCACACATTGTGGCCGACATGTCGTCTTTGCGCTGGTAGTGGCGCTGCTTCTGTTTCAGATGTTTGGTTTGATGAACAAGGGTGTTGGCTCCTCGACGTGTTGAGTGCGTCTCCATTACAAATACCGGCTCGTTGTTTTAGCGGGATCGCTGGGCTGCGCATGCACTCAGATCATTATCTGAAAATATAAATAAAGACAAAATTAATATCACGGTTAATCTTTGGATTTGTTCAAGAAACCCCAACAAAAATAATCTCAATATACGCTCTCACAGACAATCGCACTGGCAATTGCTCTTGACAGGTCTATTCTTGGGTCACAATGCCCGCTAAACGATTATTAATAGCCCGCCCGAACGGCCAGCGGTTAATTTTCAAGACAGACACACACAGACAGTTGAAATCTTTCATCTGTAGTTCCTAATTCGGTTCAGCACACTCGCAACATAACAAAAAACTTCCATTATTTACAAATCACTCAATTTTACAAAGTCTTGAATATCAAATTCTATTCAACGCTCGACAACGCAGCAACGTCCGACGTGGTGGCGCACGGAGCTCAATAACGCTCGATGTTTGCGCCGAAAATAAAGCGTTTCTCTAACGCTGGCTGACAGTTTTATTATATCGCTTAAATGTTCATTAAAAAAAACACTCGCAGGAAAGACGCACACACACACACACATTATGACATAGTCTATATAGAAGTCTGAGAAAAGTTCACGAAAGCCAAGCGATAAGTTGTACGCTCGAGTGTATGTCTGTGTGTGTGTATGTGTGTGTGTGTGTTAATTGACGATAACTTCTTACATAATGAAGTGAACGCGTTCCGGGCAAAAATCTCCGAATAATAGAATTAAAACAGAGATGATTAATGAAGGCAATTTAATTTATTTAAATAAACCATGCATCTTAAGATGATTAATTAAAAATGGAAAAAAGTTTTTGCGAGAACGTGCGGTGGTTTACATATTTTCTACATTATATACTTTATAAATATAATATATATATGCATAAGCAGTCTGTTGGCTAGTCGGTGTTTTGTTGTTGTTTATATACCCCTTTTTTAAGCGCAATTTTGTGTTTGCATTCCACGGTTTTCTTTGTCTTTCTGTTTCGGCTTGAGATGCAAGCGGTATACGCGTTCTTGTGCATGTTTTTTTAAGGCTTGTTGTGTGTGTATGTGTGTGAGTGTGTGTGTGTATGTTTATGTGTATTTTTGTTCGATAAATAACACACACTCACACATACAAACAAAAAGGTCAATTGTTTGGTCTTTCAATATTTATGTTTTCATTTGCTATCGCACTTGGCTATAGGTCTTACCACAACTACCGAGTATAGCGATATAAAATATGTGCAATGTGCATGTGCAATGTACAATGTATTGCATATACATATTTGTACGGCAGCCCATTTTCAAAGTGCATCAGCCAATACATCGCATCCGAGACGTATAGTCGAACTCACTTTAAGATGCATTTTTGCATTGACTAAATAATGCATTTACTTACATCTATATTTTTTATATACTATAGCTACACTGGCATGACTAAATTTCAGTTTCAAACTAATTAACCGCTTTTTTTAAATTAAATTACTTTAAATTACAAATTATACTTAAAAAAAGTGCGGAACATTTAAAAGATCAATTATTTATTTTGGTTCAGCCTATTTCAGACAAACTATAATTAGCATTATTTCATTTTGCAGAAAAGTTTTATTTGTAAAAAGAAAAAAATATTATTATAATTTATGAGATCATTATTTACATTATCACCTAGAAATCTGATAATTTCTAAGTCATAACTTGGGCATAAATGGTTATAAGATATATAACTTAATGATTAATTTATATACCAATTAAATAAAAAAACCATTATTATATAAAAAAAATGGTATATATATTTATTTTTTATTTTTTTAGAATATATAGTAAATACTTCAATATAACTTTTATTACTTTCTAATAACTCCGCTTTAATGTAAATTGAAGGAAAATATTAAAATTGGTATTAAATGTTTAATTCAAAATGAACAACTTACTTAAGTGTATCACTATACTAAGTAACTCGCTAAACTAAGTGTTAGTGGCAAGCATCGACGTCTACAACGATTGGTCAATTTCGTTCACTGCATTTATTTTGATGTACTAAGAGGTATGATGTGTTAGACAACGTCAGCAACAGATGGACCACAAGTTGCCAAAATTGGACGATTGTCCAACTATAGTGTAAGGGCCGACATTGCAGTTCTCATGTGACTCTAATTATTCTGTTTGGATAGTTACCATAGTCGCCATAAATAGAGTAATGGTTGTTTTGTTGGAATAAACACCAAGATGTGTACCCCATTAGACGGATGGTATACAAATGTCCCAGAGTTTTATCCGGTATGAGTTTAGAACTACTGAATTAAACCAATCACATTTTGTTTACTTGCATAATTGGACAAGTCCCATTCAGTTGGAGTGTTAAGTATGCGGTAGAAATATAGCTAAATTTTGTAATGTTTTGTTAATGATTTAACAATAATGTTACAAAACGCTTAGAATATAAATGATTCCAATGGAGTTTTTTATGGTTTGCAGCACTTCGTTTTTTAAAAGTTCTCAAATTGATCTTTGCAAAGAAAGTATAAATTAGGGAGGAATATAAACTTTTTTTTGTTTCACATGCAAGTTTTCTTAAAATGCCTTATTACTGAAAAAAGGGAACACAATTAGGAATATTATGTGTGAAATTTATATAAAAACAGGTTTTTGATTATAAATTATAGGTCGCGACCAACGCGGAAGTAAAAAGCACTTGATTTGGCCTAAAATTCCCGCAAGAATATATTTTTCGTTCCCAACCATCATTTGTAAACCAAATTTAATGCTTAACAGGCAGGTCTTTTCACAAAAATGAGGATAAACTCTGATTTCATAATCCTTT
Source organism: Bolitophila cinerea (assembly GCA_010015015.2). Lineage (NCBI taxonomy): Eukaryota > Metazoa > Arthropoda > Insecta > Diptera > Mycetophilidae > Bolitophila > Bolitophila cinerea. Next base: position 9,160 of record JAAAKO020019550.1, on the reverse strand, counting down.
TTTCTTTTTAGGTAGAAAAAAACAAAAACAGAGCAATTATTGAAAAAAAAAACTTAGGCCAGGGGACAGGTAGAGGAAGGATATTATTACTTATTACTCAAACATATTTTTTTGGTCATATAGTATCATACCTTGGAAGGGAGTTAGTAGGTCAATGGTGAAATTGTGAGATTTTAAAACCAGAAAATTCTCTTGGTTCCTAAAATAAATAGGTATCCTCTAACTAAAATTTATTTTACGACTCACATTAGTTACACGTAGAATTCGCTATTAGATGGATATAATTATAAAAGTACATTCAAATAAAGATATAAAAGTAAAAATGAGAAACGTTATGTAAGAAATCGATTGAAAATAACTTTTTTAATTAGAAGGAATCATCAATCGTTGATTGTTTAGCTTTTTATATAATTGGAGTACATTGGGGTGCCAGAATCAAACTGTAAAAACAATTACTTTGGATATACGTTTTTGTCTTGCCAAAAATGTGTATTTTGTACAACACAATTCTCTCTCTGTGTGCCATAAAAAAATATTGCAAAAAATCAAAATAACTGATTTTATATTAGAAAAATCAAAGATTTTCTTATAGAAAAATCATGGATTTTGTATTCAGGTGATTAAGTTGATTTTATTTAAGTAATTGAATCACTGATTTTATACTTATAAAATCACAGTTTTTGTATTAAGAATATCACTAAATGTTCACAACAATGATTTTTATAAGCTCCAGGAGACTGCTAAAGCTCCATAACCCTTTCTCTTGTATCCACCACTGGTTGGAGGGGAAATCGGTCAAGAAGCGATGAGAAAATAAAATACATATTTATCCTAAAATATGATTTAAAAAACATTTTCTTCTTGTGAACCCTGTGTTTTTTTATTTATTACTAATGAATCATTATAGTTTTAATAACTGTTTTGCAGCTCATTCACGCGTAAATGCATCTGCTCATTTGAGCTCAAACTTGAGACGTTGTAAAAATATACAAATATCTTGAAGTATGTGTTTATGTGTGTGTGTGTGAGTGTATAAATAGAGTGAGAACTGCACATACTCAAGCTCTCAAGCACACACACACACACACACACACATCATCATCAACATCTCAAGACGACATCGAAGAAAATTGTGCATATTGTCACGAACTGATGAAATAGATCCTATAGAAAACTATAGTAATACTTTATACTCTTATGTGCATAATCATCTTATATACATAAATAAAATGTAGAATTTGGAAAAAGTCACGATCGCATAAACATATCGTGTTCTCGCGTGTTTTCTCAAGACGCGTCAAGCGTCACGCGTCACACGCGTGTCAATGTATGTGTGTGTACGGTATGTTCTTATAAACTGTAGCAAAATTAATGAGTCATTTGTTTAAACGTCACACACAAATCGTTGCGACAAAATGCAAAAACAAATTCAAAGGCACAAACTTTTCTTCGGAATTCAACTATTAATCAAGACTGTGCTGGCTGCTGGCTTCTGGCGTCTTGCACTGCGTGTGGGAGCTCCACGCGCACCCCATCAATCATTTGCTCGCTGTGCGACAGAATAGCGCGCAGGAGCGCACGCAGCGGACGCGCACAATTGTTGTTGTTGTTTCTGCTGCACAACCCCGTGTGGAATTGCAATTTTAACTTTAGACACATTTTCTTATAGGAAAATAAAAGTTTTGTATGAGTTTCAAATTTTGCAAGAAGACGTGCTGGATTGTGTTTGCCTCTGGTTCGTTTTCGGTGTGTGTGTATGTGTGTGTGTGGTGCGACGACCGAGGACGACGAACGCGGTGTTCCTCTTCCTCTCGTACAACGAGGCAGTGTTTATGACAACTTAAAACACAGACACACGCCAACATAAATAATAAAATAATATTTTTGGGAAATTTACGATGCAAACGGTCGTATAATTGCGAGATCTCAGCGCACATACAGACGTTCGCTGCGAATATATTTATATATATATATAGATATTTATAAGACGCAAGGAGCGGCGCGGGCGGCGTACCAGAAAGGTGTAGAACACGGCGACGACGGCGACAGCCAAAACACACCAGAGATCTTATTTTATCTGCGCTTTATTCGGTATAACATTATGGCTCGGATCTGGTTCAGATAATCATGTGTGTTTGTATGTGTAAGCGCGTTGTAATAAACATAGCTTGATTTATTCGAGTTCCTTTCGACTGTTACTTTTAATTACTTCTTGGGAACAAGCGTGCGTGCATGTGTGTTTGTATTTATGTGTAAGCGTACTTGGTGCAACATATAGTGATTCTAAAACATCGTTTGGTACGAGGTTATGCTCAATTTTATGCTCTGGAAGACATAAAACACAAACACACGTGCGTATAAAACGAATATAACTAGCGGACGGTCGTTTATGTATACGCAAAGAGAGAGAGAGGCAGTGATTGATTGTTATGGATGCGCACTGAAACAATTGCGCAAAGGCCTAAATCGCTGACAAAGAAAATAATTGCTTTGAGAATTTCTGATTGTTTTTCTTTGGTTTTGTGTACTGAAAAAAGGGAAATTAGTAAATAGGACTAATCTAAATAGCATATCTGTCTAACAAATAGCTCTCTGTGCATAAATCAGTTAAAACTATATATACTTGTATACCCAATTATATAAAAATGACGACCAGTATTGATGATGATGATGGGAAATAATTATTAATTATTAGTAAACAAAATTAATTTCATTTTGTTACACAAATTTAAGAAATTTTTTCGTACTTCATTTTTGTAAAATTTTGAAGGTAAAAAATAAACTGCGTCCAGAATATTTAATGATACTTTAAAAAGTATTTCTACTAAAAAAAAAAATGTCTTAATAACAACATATTTTAAAACTGAATCATTATTTATGTTTTATTGTTATTTATTTTTTGTGTGGTTAGCTATTTATTTTTAGGCCTTAAATATTGTTAAATTAGTTTTTTTTTGCATTTTTTTTCAAATGCATTACTTTTCAATAAATAAATATTTTTTATAACCATTTATTTTTAATTTTGTATATTTTAAATTATGAATAAACAACCTAACAATTTTCATTCGAATGTATCTTGTTCCATAAATACTTTTTAAGCACACCAAAATATCAAACAAAAAAACGTTTCCAAATTACCTAGAGTTGAGTAATATATCTTTTTTATAACTACTTAGTTTATTGTAATTAAGGCTTGATTAATAATTTTTTTAATTAGCTTATCGAGTAATAATCAAAATGCAATTCAAAAAAGTTTTTAAATAACTGGTTCTTATCTAGTGTTTTTATTCCAACTTTAAAAATATTACTAATGTGAATTATGTTAAGTAATATTTATCGTTGGATTAGAGAAAATTAGACTAACGATAGTAAATCCTTTTTTATATACTTATAGGTGATATAATACTAATAGGTATTGGCACGTAGTATAAATTTAAAAAAATGTCATATCCCTAGATTTTGCTTAACTCAAAATTAAAATTTATAATATAACTAATAATAATTTAATATATTTTAATTTGTATGTTTGCATGATCTCCTATTTATCGTATTGTGCAATTTTTAATTTGCAATTTAGGCTAGAATTGTTGCAATTTCTTTTAGATTTGAACTTAAATTAAATTGAAATTCAATCTTAAATAGGCTGTTTAAAAAATGCAATATTTGTTTTTTTTTTGTATTTAAAAGAGACAAAATATTGTTATTTGCTTCCTGAGCATCATGTGGTATTTTTTGAGGTCATCGCTCCAAAACTTTTAAGGGCACCTTCGACCGGCCATCTGAGCTGAGAATTCTTGCCAAGTCTCAAAATCTAAATTACTTTTAAAATATATGTTTTTTATAAAATCATAATAATGAATTTGTATAATATATAAAATATTTTTTTAAATTTTGATCTTTTATCTAGAATTAATTCCTTGCATGAACGCTGGACGGTCTGAGTCTGAGAAATATCTTAAAATGTTACCATATTCCTCCCAAGATATGGTTGCGATGGACAAATATTGTATTTGGGGAAAATTCAGCTGTAAGAATCAGTTTCATCATATTTTAAAGCTATTTATATTTATCTAATATCCTAATTATTTGTACAGAAATTGTTCTATGATCAATTTAAATATAGAATTTATTTATTGAAATAGAATAATAATTTCAACTTAACAAAAACTTTTTTTTTAATTATTAATTTTTGAATAAATGATTTCTTATCGAAAACAAACCAAAAAATTTTTCGTAATAATTAAGAATAAATTTTAATTTAGGATTAGGAAAACTGCATTTATTTCCAAAATAGAATCAATAACTGAATTTGTACGAAAATTTGCATTTCTGTATTTTATTTCATGTTTTTATTATTTTATCGGGTACCATTTAATAAATTTTGTAAAATATCAACTATTTTTATTTATAATATATTTTATGTTGGCATTTCTTCTTGTTTAAATTATTTCGCATATAAATTGTCAATAGGACTTTTTCTGGTATAATATTATTATAATTTAGTAAAATATGTATTTTTTGAATGAATACATTTTTTATGCTTTTTTTATTTTGTTTGAACTTTTATTCTGTTTATATTATAACAGATAAGTAGTTTATATTTTTTGAAATGGAATCACCGCAAATCGGAATTGTGATAATATTTTGTATCCAAATGGGATGGGTACAACATGAAAAAACGTCGATTATGATTATTTATTTGAAAATTTGATTATCAAAGCATCGATTTAGAAAAACATTAATTTTCCAAAGAACCATATTTTTTTAATTTTTATGATATATTTAACACATATAAATAATTTATTATATTTAAATCACATTTAGTACTGTAAAAAAAAACTATCTTCGTATAAATTATTATTTTATTATCTCAGCGCATACATCAATTCATCGATGTTTTTTGCATTACTAATTTCGATAAAAGCTAGTGAAAGAGCAGTGTCATTCGATTGGCCGAAATCGGATTGGCCGAATTTCGGTTGGCCAAATTACGATTGACCTAATCACGATTGGCCAAATGATACGATTGCCAGGTATTTGATAGTTTTTCCTTTAAATTCGGTTAATTATGATTGGGCACATAGTTATCGTAATATTCGTCCAAAATAGATTCGGCCAAAAAAATTGTAAGCCTGCTAATTATATCGAGCAACATTGTTGTTGTAATACTATATGTAAAGCTCGCTTCACACGATTGCCGCAACGCGCCAATAATTGGTACAAAACATAAATAAAATATATTTAAAGCAATACAGTCGGAATATTTTTTATGATTAGCACCAATTATTGACGTAATGAGTTTTAAGTTTATAAAACAGGCCAAATGTCTTCAAAAAGATACTCAAATCTACATTGAAATGATGAAAAGAGTGAAGATTATTTGGAAGAACATTTTCATTAAATACCTAAATCTGTAAAAAAAAAAAATGTTAGATATTTTCTTAATACTATTTTTATTTCTGTTTAATTATTTATGTAAAGATATGATTTTTTTTTTGCATTATTGCAGTTTTTAATTATAATAATATAATACTATTATAATAAAAAAACTCCAATAATATATACATTTTTTTTTGCCAGCGTGATGTATTTAAGACCACAAGACTCTCCAAAATCGACCGTCCCTCTGTGCAATAAAAAGTCTTTGAAGTCGGCTCGATTTATTAACTTGACAAGTGACACAGTTCAGCTGCACCGCCGGCCGTCGTCACCGCTAAAATGTCGAATTGATGAGATTCAAAAAGAAAAGCCCTCTCAATGTGTATTCTCAAGTACTTGGCCAAAAACCAATCGAAGATTATATATTCAAATAAACGGAACGTCGCACTTGAATTATAGTTTCCTGCGCAAAAAGCTCCATCCCCAAACTACAGAAAAGATACATGTACAAAAGTACATATCTTATGTCGTTATACATATATTTATGTTGTCATATATATTTATATGTGCGTATTTATGTTTTTAAATTATTGTAAAGCGATTTGTGTGATCGCGTCGCTGCGCATTGAACTGACCCTCGCGCGCGTCTGAGCAGAAACACATATAAAGCATATATATATATATATATATCTTTACAACCACCACCACCATCATAGCACCACGCACGCACCCCATCAGTTGTTGTGAATGTAATCAATCCCTTATATCTAGATATATATAAATGTACGCACAAGTTGGCGCATAAAATACTATATCTTGCACGCCAAGCGTATATTCGGTTACATTATTGTTTTGTGCACTCATAAATATAGTATACTATATTATATATATATATATATATTTATACTGCGAAGACCTAGCGGGTCGCCCCCCAAACACTCCGTATTTAGTGCTATATGCTGGATTTTCTTTTGAGCGAAAGGACTTTTGAAAAGCCGACGACGACGCCAGCCGCGGCGACAGCACCCCTTGCAAATTATATATATATATATAATATACATGTGAAATGTGAAAGGCTATAAAAATGTGTGATATAACCGCTTGGCAAGGTCTAGACTGCGTGCTCTAGAATTTCGAGACATTGTGCGCGTATTTGAGTGCGAGCATCGAAGAATCATCCCCTAGATTTAGATTTGCTCATATTATATGCTCTATTTTATTGATATTTGTATTGTGTGAGCTTACATTTTGTGAGTATATATTTTGAACAAACGGAAGACCTTCAATTTATGTATATATTTCGCCTTTTCTGATCAAACATCCCGGCGCACGTGCGGCGCCCTAAAAATCCGATCTGATAAAATGTGGCGCGCAAAACAAATTAATCAACAGGAAAATAGATTTCGGGCAGCCGAGTGGCACGCGCGCATATTCTACATCCGGGCGCGATTAGGCGCGGCATGGTTCACTTTCTCGATGCCCTAGCACTTTTTTTCTTTTACAAAAAGATTGTGTAATTAATAATAATCTTTTTTTTGTGTTGTTTTCATTTAGTAGATGATTGTGCGTGTGTGTATGCATTGTAACTGTATATAAATAAATAAAAGATTATAGTAACATATTATACTATATATATAATTATATAAGCATTCAAATGGGAAAATCAGTGCGCGTGCGCTCACATGCATATAGTTCATTACCCGTTTACCCGCATCCAATCAATTGTGTACACAACTAAAGAACACAGTTTTTAATTGAAAGCGATTAGGCTTGAATCACGACGCAACGCACGCGCATAAGCATCGATACGGAGCGCGCGCATGTGCAATCAGTGACGCGGGTCCGTCCGTCCGTCTGCGCTTAGTTAGTTAGTATAAATACGCGGAATTCGAAGGGGTCACTACTACCAAATAAATATATTTAATTATACGTACGTATATTTTTATGTATATGGTTTCTGTGTAGATTGTTGAAGCGTCTGGCTGTTCGGCCATGTCGCATCTTTGTAATTGTTTATTTTCGTGTATACGCGCGCGTGGAAAACATAAAACTGTACTTTTTGTTGCGTTGGGCTGGCTGAATAAACAAAACGAGCATATATGCATACTCGTATATCGTACAATACAACAAATGTTGATTTAAGCGAGGCGCATGGAACCACATCGAATCTTGAACCTTTTTCGTCTTTAATTTGTTTTGGCGCAAACAAGCGGCTGGCGCACGGGCAGAGTGTGGTGGCGATGATGCCGACGGCTGCGCGCGCATGTTATCCGCACAAGAAACATGGTCTTGCCGCAAGTCGTGGTGAAGGGGTAAATTAAAACCGCAACGCGCCTGCCGGCCCCACACAAACACACTCCCAAACTCTATATAATGCGGTAATGAGAATTAATGGAGCGTCGTCGTTAGGCTTCGCCAGATTGATATTTTTTTATGTTTTGGTTTTGGTTTTACTTATGGTTTATTTTGGACATTGTACATGTACATTCGGTGATGATAATGATAATTAGAGTGTGTACGCAAGCGCGCATTTCTACGGATACGGTAATTTGATTTTAAGAGGTGCACTGATGTTTCGAGACATGGTTTTGGTACTTTTGAGGCCGTAACGCAATTTTGATGATATTTAAATTTTCAACAAAATTCAAAGAAGATAAATAATTATTTTGTGTATTCATAATATAATAATATTTTAAATACCTTTACGTTTGTATGCAACTTATTTATCAGAGATTGATTAAACAATAAAACATTTAAAAAAATCGTTTCAAAAAAGGCACACATTACAAAAAAGATGTTTGTTTTTTATTATTTTGTTGGCTTTGTGTGGATAATTTTTATCACTAAGTTTTTGATTTTGAAATTTAATTTATTTATATTAATTTATTTAATCTCACCGAATTAGATGCATTTTGGTTAAAAAAATGTATATAATGGTTGCATTTTTTTGCCGGAGAAAATTTCTTTGAAGAAGAAATCCCATACAAAGAACTTTATCTATATATCTATATTTAGAACAATATCTCCATATAGATTATATTTTGTCTGGGATATGACATATTTCTCTTGAAGAGAAATTTTCTCCAGTAAAAGGAATGAAACTAATATATAATATGAATATAATAATATATATAATATGAAATAAGGGATAATAAGTATTTTCAAACAATTCGATAAATATAAATGTATACACCAACTTTGCTGTCTTAGTCAATAAATCAAAAATTTATATTTTTATTTATAATCATTGAAATTTGATCAGACATGCCTAAATTTGCAGTTTTCATTGTCGGATTTATTTTCTAAAAGGATATGTATCAGTCTAATTCAGTCAGAGTGTGTCAAAATACATTTGAAACTGTACTTTGAGTACAAAATGCAAACTATTTTTCAAATAGTATTTTTAATACATTTTAGAGTAAAAAACTTTTACTACTATGAAGAAGTATTTTGAATAAGTACCTTCAATTTGAATACAAATTACTTTTGTATGTGATACACATTATTAGAATTGCTTATATATACTTGCTTATATATACACATATAAAAGTATTTTGAATACTATAAAAGTATTGTAAATACTTTAAAAGAGTTTTATTGTAAAAAGTATTTCAGTACTTTAGAAATAGTACAGATCTAAATAAGTATTTTGAAAATACTTGTCCTAAAAAGTATTTTAAGTAAAAGTACCGTGAAAAAAGTACTTTACTTTGTATTTTAAGTACTTGTATTTGAGCTACGTGCAAACTCTGCTAATTTGGTATAATAATTTGGTATATAG
>JAAAKO020019539.1:0-15370 GCA_010015015.2 Bolitophila cinerea | reverse complement strand
AAAAAAAGTTAGAGTGTCTCCGCATGACGAGGAGCTGGACGACACCGAGACATATGTGGAATGCGGCGTGGATGACCTGTCTGAACTAGCCGCGGACTTAGAGGACACCTTGTTAAAGGGGTATGTATTTTTTTTTATTTTTTTTGTTTTTCGTTACACGGTAATTTCGAGAGATATATCAAGATTTCTTGTTAGAAAACCCCGTAGAAATCCTGTAAAATCTTGTTAAAATTTGAGGGGAAATCCCGGAAAAACCTAGGGAAATCCTGGGGCAATCTAAAGGAAATCCCGGGAAAATTTCGGGAAATCATAGTGTCTTGTAGCTAAAAACAAAAAACTTAAAATAGGAATATTGGCTATTGTCTATTTATAGCAGGAGAAAATCTTTAGACCAGGTTCCTCTCGATCACACTCAACCACGTTGTTTCTCTCGCCGGTAGCTTCATATTACAAGTAAACTTAATATCTTTAGTAATCCTGAGAAAATAATATATTATAAAAGGATATTTTCTAGTATAGCGCTGACTTTAGCCGGCCGTTTCTATAAAAAGTCGACTACCAGACGGCTAGAGAAAATAAGGACCCAGCGGCTGGCAGCTCCCAATATTTAAAAAAAATCGGCGGCCAGTTGGCTTTAGCATGGTAAATATTCAGGCAACCGCGATTCAATAAATCGTGATTTATCCAATTGCATCATTCAGCCCATCGTAATATTCGGCCAATCATATTTTTGGCATAATCGAAATGTTACTCAAATTTTCTAAAAAAAACATCAATTATAAGAAGTTTGATGTCACCTCTACTTCTTGAATAATATTAAACAGTAAATAAGTTTCGTAATTTTTAAAAACAAACAACTCGCAATTCTTTGCCATAGACTTATAATTGAATAAAATCCAAGTTTGATAATATAATAATAAAATTGGTACACACCTATAAATTGCGTGATGTTTGTGTTGAGCCAAGCCTTTATGCGTCAGCAGAGTTTCATAGATTTCCGCTATAAACGGTCGTATTCGTCGCATTCCCATATATACACTTACAAGATTCCGTCTAGACGCACGTGTGATGACGCGCTGCGTCGCGTCTGTCGTCGGCGTCGTGTCGCTTGACACTCACACACTAACACTGACGTACTATACTGTCAAATGTCAATACAAAATGTGTGTGGTTTAATTGCAATGCGCCTGCGCCGCATTCATCATCATCTCGATCGCGATCTTGCGCGACTTTAATTAAATCCGCGAAAACAAAAATTTAAGAGGCCGTGTGTGTCGACTGTGCGTTATCTGTCTTAGTCGGAGCCACTTTACTTTAGCGATACACTGAACGCTTGCGTTAAATGTTAAATGATGTATTGCGATTGAAGGTGACAAGGTTAGTTGGTTGGCGGGGTTGCGTGCGTTTGGTGTACTCTATTCGCCGCCAAACTACTTATTTTACCCAAGCACAGAGTTGTTTGGCCAGGCTTGACTGTAAAATATGGTTTGCGATTTTTTTGGAATTTTTAAATTATTATAAATGAAATTGTATTACCCATTTATTTATATAAATAAGAGTGATGATAACAAACACAGCTTAAAAACTGTACCGGCTATTTTCTCTTGCCGCTAGACAATTAGGGATCAGCTATTTTTCATGATGTAGTTTGGTTAAAGGACACTGGCCGAATCATACTATTTACCGAATGATGCGATAAGTCGAACACTAAGAATGAAAGAACCTTGTTCATTCGAATTCCAATTAGCTGAACAATACGGTTGTCCGAATATTGATTGACCGACTAATACAATTGGCCAACACACGATTAGCCGAGTAATACGATTGGTAGACACTCGTTTTTGACATGATAGTTTGTGCCACATGCTTAAATGGCGTCTAATAATTTTAGTCGGTTATAATCGTGTTTCGGCCAATCGCATGAATCGGCTATCGTATCATTCTGCCAAAAGTAATGTTATCTCCAGTTGCCTGGTACACAAAAGCGCGCAACTAGCTAGCTACGGACACCTTCCCGTATAGGGCTCTATTCCGCAACCACAGCATACTGCGTTGCAGACGAGACAGGCGCCTCAGCCACCAGGGAGTGCAAACACCATGTGAACGATCTTTGCTGCTACCTCCCTGCCTACAGTATCCAAATCTAAAGGGATACGCTCAGTTGCATTATCCAGCCACAGACGCGGGGTTACCGTCAGTAGATACTTGATAAAGCAAGTATCATGCAAAGCGAGTGCCATGACAACAAAATACATTTTGTGATTTTGTTCCATTAAGGCGTGAATAAGTAGCGTCGCCTGCCTCAATCTACAATCCAATCCCTCACCACTCTTACCAGCTGTCAAAGTGACGTCCCGAACTGGCGACTCGGAGACAGTTTTATTAAGAAAGTTTGCCACGCGTTCAGCAGGACTATCAAGTGATAATATCTAAGTGATAACCAAGCGTGCCTATATGTAGTCACATAGTGATCTCAAGGGTTTTTGAGAGGGCGTGCGTTCCCTTACAAAAGGATTCCCTCTTCCAGAGTAATTTTTTTCACTACAAGGCATGAAGGGTCGCCACTACCTTAACAGTTGCAACCTTTCATTGTTAGCATCTAAACATTGTTTAGAGTTGGCGGTTGGGACAACGTGGCAGTCATGGATAGGAGCTGGGTAGTCAAATGACTACTCCATTTCCCCAACCCGTATTATTCGGCCAATCGTTATTTGGTCAATCGGTATTTGGCTAATCGTATCATTTGGCCAACCAAGTGTCGGCCAATCTTGTGTCGAATCTTATGTCGGCCAATCTTGTGTCGGCCAAACTTCTGTCAGGCAATTGAATATCAAACAAAAGTAGTAAAATTCCTAAAATTATGGAGATCGCAGCTGCTTATAAATAGAATATTGTCAAATCTTTGATATCCGTTATTTTTCCCAATTTTAGCCAAATTGTTATTGTATATTTTCAGGCGTCTCGGAAAACTAGAATTGTTCTAGATTTGAACGATTTGTCCCGGTGTCCCGAAGAAGGTCTCCGATCATCTACTTAAAAAAACATATTTATTGATTGTAATTTATCTATCGCTCGGATATCTAATAATTTATTAGATAATTGGTTATCTAATAAAAGTGAGGATTCAAATTTATCTGTATTTTTTAATGGCTTAAATATTTTTTGAAACTTAAAAATGTGATTAATTCTTAAAAAAAAAAATCAATCAAAAATTATCTGAATTTTTCATTAAAATCTTTTTTTTGTGGTGAAGGTTATCAATTTTTATTGATATCATATTTTTATTTTAAACAGTGTGTATTGATATTATATTTATAAATTAATTTGGAATGTATACGGAATTTCAAAGTAATTAAAAAAATAAGAGAATTAATTAAAAAAAAAATATTGTGACTACCAATTATTGTGACAGCTAATATTATTTTGCTTTGTTTTTGTTGTTGTGACTCCTCTAAATTAAATATCATCGCCCATTTATTTTAAAATCTGTATCTTTTTATTATTTAAAAAAATAAATCCAAACAAAAAAAATAGAATCTACGAATAAAATGTGTTCTTAAACAAATTTTTCATCATAAAAACCAAAATGTCTTTTAACAAAATACTTTCGAAACTAAAATTAATTTATAATTTTTATTGAAAAACACGATTTATAGAAACAAGTATAAATATTGAAATGTATACTATTTTTTTTTGTTTTTCTCTTGAATTTGATTGCAGGAAATCTGAGAACACTAGTTAGAGAAGATCGCACGAAAAACTTTTTTTAAAGAAGTTTTCGGCTTCTGGTCCCATTTGATAGATAATAGCGGAATTAATTTTACTTTTGAAGGATGTATTATGTAAGTTAGGAGTAGTTTATTCAAAATATAATAATAATTTATAACAAAATACAGGGTTTATATACACATTTTAAATCATCTTTTTAAAGTTGTGTGCCAAAATTTATCCAAACAAACATAGTTCGTGGACATTTTTGTTGAAATCAGGATTCATTTTTCGAAATGTAATGGAATGTCCTTGCGAAGAACAGTGCTCGCAGTATTCATAGTCCTCTATTGGCAAATAGCACGTACTGTAGGTGGCGTGTTTTATCCTCGTTTTTAGACGTCAACTATTCTCATACGATTATCCTCGTTTTTTGCTGTCAAATCAAGCTTAAAAAATAACCGCATAGTGTCGCCCACTTCGTTGCATTTCGCCAATAAAGTCCACTTGCCGGTGTCGCCCCCTATTTGACTGTACAAGTGGTCCGAGTTAACAGCAGACGTACGTACTTTGGGATGGAAAAAAATTATAATCCATCTATGGGATGTTACTAAAATGGTGACACCCTTAAAAAAGGTTGGTATAATTTCAAAATATAATTCATCATGTGTGGAGTGTAACCTAATATTTAGGGGTGACACCATGGTGTACCGCCGGGAGACATCAACGCCACTGCGAAAATAGTAGTAGTAGAATGAAAATATTTGCGTTCATTTATGATATCAAAAAACCATAACCAAATTTAGAGAATTCAGCTTCTTATCGATCAAACTTCCATCAAAATGTTTGTAAGGGATTTTTTAAGGGCCCAATCATAGTTTAAATCAACTAGCTTGCAACCGTGAATAGATAGAGCTTAATTCTTATTATTTTTTTTTGAGTTGCAGTCATAACTTATAATGACGGGTGCTCTTCCGTGTGCTTATCATTAGCTAAATTGTCTAAAATCGCCTGGATTTCTTCGGTAGACCAACTGGGGCTAACATAACAGTTGTAAATGTGTAAACTGCCTACTTTTACCCTTACAAACACTTCCGAACGTCCGTCAACTTCCTCAAAGGTGTGCTTTCCTCGTAATAAGTCTTGTCGCTGATCCAAGGCTGTCGCTTTTAAGTTTTACTGATATAAGAATGACATCAGATCTCTGGTCAATAATAGTCTGCGACAGGATGTCCTTAGTTGTCCTACAGTAATTTAGTTTTATCTGGATTACCTTCATTCCCTGTCTTTTTATGCTCTCCGAAACACTATGGGCCTCTGCTACTACCAGCTATGTGTTTAACGTCATTAGTGCGATCCTTTTTGGATCCGCTTTGCAGTCCTTAGGAATATGATTGGCTATACCATATCTTCTGCAGAGTTTAGAGCGATCTTCTTGGTTGTGACACTGTGAAGAAATGTGTCTGAACTCAAGGCATTTTTTAATAGTGTTTAACCTGGCAACTTCTCCAGATAGATTGATTTATCTGTGTTCCACCGTTCGCTTTCCTTAGCCAATTCAATTCTTCTATGCACAGTTGGGCTTATATTGATGCGCGTAGATCGTTCGTGGATGTAATCTCATCAACGTCCCTTAATTGCAACATAGTACACCTTGTGAGTGTCCTCACTTCTAATTTACCTATGAGTTTCTCTCAAATGAAGTCCTTAAAGTCGGCTGTATTGTCTCTATGTTCCACTGGCGGATCCCGGGGGGGCATGGGGACATGTTAATATGGGTAATAAATAAAAAAACATCTAATGGGGAGGAAAATACATTTGCCTATTTTTTTAGGTTCTGTTATGTTCTAACAAAATTATTTTTTCCATAATAGTTTTTTTTTTAAATTTCGTCTTCTTTATTAAAATTATATTATACAAAATTCTGCGTTTTCAAAATTCTGGATTACAAAAATCGAAAATTATTTTTTTTTGTTTCTGTAAGCATTTTTTTGAATTTTATAATAAATAATTTTGAAAAACAGCATTTTGTAAAACTGAGTTATGTTAAAAAATAATTTGAAATTCCTTAAATTCTAAAATAAATAAATTATTGTTTTAGTAAGCATATTATCGAAAACATATTTTTAAAACAGAGTTTTGTTAAAAAAAACGTAAACCCTAAATTGTATAGTTAAATACCACCGTGACGATATGCCTCCCTCGCAGAACATTTTCTGGATCCGCCTATGCCATGTTCATTGATTTAAAGGAGAAGTTCCTCCTTCTGGGTTCTTCTTATTCTGTTGACGCTTTCCCCTAACTTTTCTAGACTTGAATCAGGCTTGAAACTAGATACATACATAGAATAGATAGAATACAAACATAGATAGATACATAGATAGAATTAACTGGTGGTGTGACTTTTGAGACAAAGACAGATGCAGCAAAGACATTTGCGACAAAGACAAATGGGGCTAAAACAAATGACTATATAAGACAGATGCTGCACATGACAAATGAGGCAAACATTTTAGACATTTGCAGAACTTTTTTTTACAGGCACATGACAAATGAGGCGAGGCCATTTAGAAAATGAGACACATGACAAATGCATCACGGACAAATGCGGCTTTTTGTTTTGTTTACATCGTATTTTGATTACTATATAAAAAAGTGCCACATTTGTCCGGAAAAATGCTGCACTTTTGTTTTATGGGCATCGCATGCAAATTTCTTTATTAAAAACTGCTTCGAAAAGTGTGCAAATCGAGTATATATTACTAATTTTGGTTCTTATAATCTCAAAATCGCATTTAAAAAACTCTAAGTTTAATGACATTCTTGGGTTTTGATAGTCTTTTGTATGTTTTTTGCTAGCATTTTGCTTATTTTGCAAATTACTGTCAAAAAACAAACAATCCACTACTTTTCTTTCCATTATCTGGTAAATTAAATTCTTTTAGCGCGCTGCCGTGCAATTTTCTTTATGCGCCTTGCGCAGTTTTTACTAAAACAACAAAAATTAATCAACAGAATAATGTGTATAATTCAACATCCATTTGTCCGGACAAATGCGTCACTTTTTTATGTAGTAATAAAAAAAACGCATTTGTCCGTGCCGAATTTGTCATGTGCCGCATTTGTCGTTTTGTCATTTTAAGAACTGCCGTATTTGTCCTATGCCGCAAATATACTGTATCGCAATTGGCAAAATAGCCGTCACGCATTTGTCTTTGCCTCACCTTCCGAACTTATTGCATTCACAATTAAGTTATATGGTAGATAGACAAAATTATAAAAGTAAAAATAAATATAATAGTTTTTTTTTTGTTGGAAAATTGGGCCACTTAAGATTTGAATATCAAAAACTAATTTTCGCCAAAATTGCAGATAGAGCCTATTGAATACAAGCCCTCGATCTTCATTAAAAAATGGAGGTAGTAAATGTACTACTTGATGAACATAAGTAGAAATTCAGTTTATGGTTCAATTTTTTTAAATATTATTTTTTTAAATTAAAACTAAAAACTGATCCCAAATCGGCATGCTTGTGTTTTTTTCTTTTAAATGCAAATTGGTTTTAATTTTTGTATTGATATTTATTTTTTAAAACCGTCCCTTAACTCTCATTATGTTTTTTGAGATCGGTCGGCGATCACCTAATAAATGAAAAGATATTTTGTTCATTACGGTAGCTGGATTTTTGGAACAAATTATTTATTTTGTAACTATATTTTTCTCCTTCTTTGAAAAACCAATATTTCTATAGATACTGATTCCTATAGATTTTGAAATTGGACGCTTCCCAGAATATCTTTAATCTAAAAACCCTAAACTCTAAAATAGACTGAAAATAAGTTTGTGCTTTTGATTTTAGAAAATTGTATACACACAGCCTGGACGCATTAATGTGTGATTGGGGCCAACATCAAAGCGACGCCCGTAATTTCGCGCTGCGTCCGTTATTAGTCAAGTCACAGGCGCACATTTGCGATCTAGTTTATCTTAATTCTGAGAAAATGTGCGCGAATTCCACGCAAAAATAATGGAGGCACGTTGACGTGACGCAGATTGCGTATTCTCCGCAGTCAGCACCTCCTCTCAAGTGATACACGATGCCTGGGTGAGAGATCATGATCTTGAGATTTGATCAGATGCGCATTCGCCGCGTTTTTGCTATAAGAATTCGTCTTTATTTTGAGTGTGTCTGTGTGTTTGTGTGTTTGCAATTTGTATGTTTACAATAAACATATGCGCTCGATTTATTTCACTAATTTATTATAGTCGGTTTTGAGGAGCACGATCGCGCTAAAGAAATTCGATGCAGCTGTTTTTCGTGGCTTTATCTTGTAGCCCGCGCTAATCACAAAAGTGATTGTTTTTAGTTATGGTAAATGAAAGCAGTTATCCGATTTTATTATTGTAGATTTTTTAAATTCGGTTAATTGTTATTGTTAACGACAATTAATGTAAATATTATGTATTTTTTATTAGACGCATCAAGCCTAAAATTTAATTTTGGTTTTTAATTTTAAATTTTGTATATTTTTTTACTCGCTGCGCACAAAAGCTTAAAACAGCTCGAACAGCAGACAACTCAACATTTCCGAGTTTTTTTCGCTATACTATTGATCAATTCGAAAACTCCAAAATAATCCAATAGGTAATAAATTGTAATCTCAAAAATCGCAAAACATTTAAAAAATAATTAATAAAAAATGTTTCGGTTTTATATATTATATATAATATTATTATTATTTTTTTATTTCTAAATATAGAAAAAAAAAATAAAATAAAAAAAAAAATAATATATAAAAAAAATGTAGTTAAAAAGAAAATTATAATAAAAATGAATAAAAAAATATATAAGTTCTTTTAATAAAAAAATAAGATATTTCAAAACAAAAAAAAAATACGATGGCCCTCTAGCCACCACTTGCTGCCATCTGGCGGATGCACTGTCACCTGTTATTTACAGCGGATGAACATGGCTCACCGTGGGTTTTTTTATAGCCGATCGTATTTTTTTGTCGCCAACACTGTGCGATTCCCAAGCCAATAATACCGATGGTTCCTAATATACAAATATGGAAAAAGAATACGAAAAAAATTATAATATTTTGGCCAGAATAAAATAAACGCAATGGGTTGGGCATAATCACAATATTATTCACTCGTCCGTGTGGCACTTGACCGGATGGCGACGGCTCGTCTGGTAAACACGTAACCGGATGGCCCGTGGCTGGATGGCGGGATGGTCAGACGTGGAACGGGGCCCGGGGGCGTAGGCTCGTCTGTATGGCACTGCACCGGATGATAGATGGTCACACATGGCACGGGGCCCAGGTGGCGTAGGCTCGTCTGCGGGACGGAAACGGATAGCGGGTGGTCTCGCGTGGTGCCGGGTCTGGAGCACGCACGATCGTCCGTGTGAGCACGTGGCTGGATGGTGGGATGGTCACACGTGGCACAAGGCCCTGTGTTCTCAAAGTGTTTCTTCAACCACATTCACTAGGCTGTGCTGTCACGACTACTTTCAATTTGTACATATTTTCTTCAAACTATGTATATTATTATCATAAAAAAATTAAAACAAAACAGTAATACTAACATTTACTATATTTTCAATATTCTCAAATATATAAATAGTATTCTTGATATTTGCATATAATAATTATTATTCCTAAATTGATTGTATATATTTTAAATATTTTTGATATTGATGAATATAATGATATTATATCATATTCTTAATACTTTGAAGTGATAAAATCGTATTTTTTTGATGTTTGATATTCGCATATTATTACGATTGTTCTTTAATATTCTGAGTACAATAAAGTAAAATATGGATTTTTGAGAATAGATATTTAGTACCAATCGATAAAAATGAATAAATTTAAAGCCAATTTTACATAATTTTAAGAGAATGAGCCCAGAAAAAATTAATTTAGATAATATGCAAAATCGTATAAATATCCAATTTTTAAAAAATATTACATGATATTCTGAATATTTTTAGTAAAAACACAATATATTTATATTCGCAAATAAAAAATTAAATCGTTATATTTTCGATATTAATATTATTTTCTCTAATATTCGTGCAATATTACAAATAATATTCGCCATATTATAGGTATTATCTAGTATTATTATCCAGTATTATTATCTAGTATCATTATCCAGTATTGGTCTAGAGCGTACTGCAAAAGCGCCATACCTCAAACCTACGTCCTTTGAGTCCTGCCTTCTTAGAACAATCAAACCACGAAACTCGTGCCCCTGGCGGTCGAATGATCTACAAAAAACCCGTAATCTGGCTAGAAAATCTTTTAATAAAACTCATAAAACTGGCTTGCGGATAGATTGGGATCTCTTCTCATCAGCCCAGAGCACATATAAGAAAGCTTTAAGGACGGCTAAAAACGTATCTTATGGGTGGATTTCTGTGAGGAAATTAAAATATCTTATCTCCAGTTTCCTAGTACACGCAACCGTGCAACTAAACTAACTTACCGACACCTATCCATAGAGCGTTGAGGCTTAGCGACCCCACGGAGCCGAATAACATAAAGGTGGAACCATACTGGAGAGCTTAGGCTTTAAGGTATTGGACCCCCGGTACCACTTATACGACCGACTATATGTAGTCGACCGCTCGGAAAAAAACCCGTATATCTATAGGTTGAGTATATAGTCTTGGCGGAGGGATTACCATTGCCTTTACAACTATTGGTAGTACGTAGGGGTGGAGAGTCTTTCCACCATTTGGATCAGAGCCTATCTCGGCTGAAACACACTGGCTTGTGGTTGCGAAATAGAACCCTCTATGGGAAGGTGTCCGTCAGTTAGTTTAGTGTACCAGGAAACTGGTAATAAGATATTGTTGTGAGAAAATTGAGGGTGTGACTCAATTCAAGGATGCGATCGTTAAAAACATATCCTTGAAGGCTCTTTTACCAACTCTAAAATCGAATTAGACAATGGTTCTTAGACGCACACTTCCCGAATTGCGATGTCGGTAGCTCTGTTGTAGACTGGAAATAGGCTGAGGCTATAATTAAGTGTTGATAGAATCGTATGGGATATTACTTCCTTTTCGCCATACAAGTCGCCAGGAAAGGACGAAATTTTTCAGGCTGCTTTTCAGAATAGTTTATAGGTAATAAAAAGTCCTATATGTAAAATATTTATGTCCTCTTTGACTTGTGTTTACATGCCGGAGTCTTGGAAGAAGACGTCTTATGTAACTACATTTAAACCTATCAGCATGAAATCGTTTTTTCCTTAAGTCTCTCGAGCGTATAATCGACAGATTTATCAGAGACGAGGTCGTGACTGAATTCCCATTGCACGGAAATCAGCACGCTTACCAAACAGGAAAGTCTGTTGGATCTGCATTGTATGTGTTACTAACAAAGGCGGAGAAATCATTTAACAATAAGGAAATGTCCCTACTTTCCTTGACATCGAGGTTGCATTTTATAACGTATCCTTTGAGTTCTTTCGAAACGCTTGCGCATCTTACCACGTCTGCCTGACAGGTACTACATGGATTGACTATTTGCTTAAGCATAGGATCGTCCACTATGATACGTGGGTGAAAGAGGCACTCCTTAAGGCTGGGTTCTCCCTCCCTTCTTATGGAGTATGGTTGTCAATGATCTCTATGTTATACTCAATAACATAGGCTTCTATACCTTTGCCTATGCCGATGACATAACGATTGTCCTCTCAGGTTATGCTATAGTGTACTATGTGATCTTATCGGTCTTTCTGTTAACCCGGAAAGACCAAAGCCATACTTTTTACACGAAAGACCAGTATTGATGGTCTTAGGTCCATTAATCTCGGATCTAACCACATCCAGAGAGTTGCTAAAGAAAAATACTTAGGTGTTATACTCGATAATAAGCTCTTTTAGAAATGCCACATGTATAATAAACTGGCCACCAACGTTCTCTGGCAATGTCGGAAGGCTTTTGGTAGGTCTTGGGGCGTGGTTTACTGGTTCTACGTAGCCATTATTAGACCCCTAGCTAAGGATGCTTCCATAATATGGTGGCAGAGAGCTAGGAGGCCAACGGTCGTTAGACAACTCGAAAAAAAAATCGACAAGCCCTTATCATCTATTCTTGGGTTTAATGTTCATAAATAAGTGGAATATTATTATTGTTGAAATATGTATTTACCTGTTGGTCGTTTACCCTGCGGATAATATATTAATTATATTTATTAAAAACGCTCATTGTCTCAATATTGGTTATTTTAAAGTGGCTAGTATCCTTCCTAAAATTGACGATATTCCTAATTTATTTTGAAATTCAAATACACATGTTATTGCTATAAACCTGACATGGCTAAAATCAACTGTATCTTCTAAAACTGTCGAAACACCAGGATTCAGTCTGTTCAGAAGCGATCGTATGAGAAGACGCTGTGGTGGCGTTGCAATTGAATTCAATGTGAAGCTCAAAGTCAAAATGGTTGCTCCATCTGAATCTTATAATACCGAAATATATTATATTTATTACCTTATTATAGAAATAATTTAGCTCTCTACTTCAATTCTGTTTGGTGTTATGTACAAACCTCCCGCAACAAATGATATCATACCAATTAACAACATCTTCTTAGATCTCGTTCCAGAATATGATGACGTGATCATTACTGGGTGACTTTAATGAAAACAAACTAAAAGCTCCTTCGCAAGCACAATCTACTATATTTATCCAAACTTATTTTCTATACTCACTTTATCTTCTCTCAACACATCATTTGTTAGTGTACTTAAACATTCTCTCTTACGTCAAAGTAGAGCATTTTTGAAAAAGGATACCGCTCCACAAGAACACTCGTTCCTACAATCAAGAAGATTATCATCCGCTATATCCGAAATCCTATAAATAGTTATTATTAACCAAATTATTAGTCATCTCAATAACCATAACTTATTGGACACTTTTCAATCAGGTTTAAAAAAAAAACAGTTGAACTTCGTCTCTCCTAAATGTTACAGACGATATACTCAGAAAAATTACGTGTTCAGTTTGGATTCTGTTCGTCATCCGTTATAATTATGTAGATATTTCCTGCATTTGTCTAATTTCCTTCCGGTTACTTCTGGCCTCCCTCAGGGATCTGTACTTGTTCAAGTTTTATTCTCAATGTTCATTAATGATCTTCATCCGCTGGTTCTTCAGAGTTCGACCAAGTACCATATCTTTGCTGACGATGCCGAAGTCTAGATTTCCTGCTTTTATAATTAACATAGATCTACAAGGAATAGTCTTGTGGTGCAGAAATAACCTACTCATACTAAACGTTAGTAAAATAATGCATTTAACTTTTTACCCCTTCTCGCTCAAGTATTCTTACGTCTACACTGCCACCAATAATATTAGATAGCAAATAAAATATTAGGATGTTCACTAAAATCTTTGGTTAAGTATCTGTACCTGTTTATATAATTACCTCTTCTTTTATAAATTATATTCGTCGCAAGCTTAAACTTGCATAGTCTCTTAGAAATAATCAAATTATTATTATCCCAAATCATCGTACTAAGCTAAATATGCATCATTATATTTTATCCCGAAGTTATTCCGTTTACGATTTTTGTAACCCCTTATCAAATACCCTTAGGGCCAATTTCTTCAGTCCTGATTAAACTTAGTCATCAGATTAACATAAATTGGATTTCTTGAATTCCGATCAGACTTTTTAATAGTTGTTTCGCTGATTAACAAATCTGTAATTAACTTTAATCACTTGATCACCTAATTGCGATTGTATTTCTTCAACTCCGATTACATTTTAACGTAAGAGCTAAATAGTAATTATAAAATGAATGGACTAAGACATTAGGAAGACATTTGGGATTATTGGATCGAATGATATGGACAAATATGACGATATCAATACTTTGACAATTTTTTTTATTAAAGACGGATTTTAGAGTGATTTTTTGTTGGCGTATCGAAGGAATCCGTTTGCCGCGTATTACAAAAAGTGTCTGAGACACTCTCACTTCATCGACCTAACTTAGCTTCCTCAATATCACAAAAAATGAGAACATTTTTATAAGATTGATTTATAAGATTAGCTCTGGTTAAATCTCTAATCAAAGGTAAAGAAATAGAAATTTTAATCAGGTGATAATATTCCTCCGATCATTTAATCGAGCTAATATCAAATCAGTGATTATCCAAAATTTAATCAGGCCTGAAGAAATCGGCCCTTAATACAAAAAGTAATAATTTGGGAATAAAATCCATTTATGCAGTTATTTAAAATATATTTATATATATATATATATTCGATCATATAAACTTTTTTCATACAAATTAAAAACACCCCTAAAAGAGGGATGTAATTTTGACAACCATAAAAATATGTACATTGTGGTCAAAGAGCAAAACTGTTTTTTTTGCGTTTTTAGTTTTTTTTTTATGTTTCCGCATCAAAATTTGCATTTTAGCCGCCCTCTTTCCAATTAAGATTTTTTATAATGGGTAAACCCAAACAAAATTTTAAGGGTACAAGTGTAGAATTCCAATCACAGCAACAATTCGTTTTATTCACCCGACTCTTACGAGTTAGAGCTGTAATTTTAGATTTTGCTCTAGCTTAGAGCCAGCTCTAACTTAGAAAGTCGAAAACGACCACTTAAGTAGTTTAGAGCCGAGGTTTTTTAAAATGTAGCGATGCTTTAGCGTTTTTATTTTATTCACTCATGTTTGAAGTGGTCAATTTGTTATGCTTATATTTATGCTTTGCAAAAATTTGTTAAATCACAAGTATGTATGATTACAACAAATTCAGCGTGATATATGACGACGTAGACGGTTCAGTCGAGACTGCACCCTGTAAGATAATATTCTGACCTAAACTTAGGAATTATTGCCTGCATACACACCCATAAATAAAATAACTAATTTAGTTATTGGTCAGAAGCGTGCATTAGAACGAACTGAAAAAGTGTTCTTTGAACCAGAAAGCGATCGGAAAAGTGTGGTAACTTAAAAACAAATATTTAAATGTTCTGAATTGATGTAATTTTTGTTTTACAATAGATGAGTAAACCTATACCTGTGGCTAGCAAAGATTCAACTAATAACAACATGGATTGTTTGCCTGATTTAGCTGATTCTTCTTATTCAGATACTTTGATGGTTTGCAGTCCAGTTTCCAGATTCCAAAAAATGTTTTTAAAGGAAGTTGTTTCGATTCAAGATATATCACAAATGCAGGTGTGTTTTGTTATATTTATAAGAAAATCTCAATCCAATTTCTTAATAATAATATTTTTAATATTTATACATTTTTATTGTCCTCGTTTTTAGTAATGTGGTTTACTTGTATCTACTTAAAATTATACTTGCATAAATATTTAAAAAATACATAAAATCAATGAGAGTATGTAAGAAAGTATAGGATAAATCATGTATAAGATCTTATAAATAACCAATTCATTTATACATTTGATTTATAAATAAGGATCTTATAAAAACGATTTTAATAAGTAATTTGTTTATACATTGTTTATACAGACATGCATTACATTCACTTTTACATTTACAAACAACAGTACAATTGATTACAAAACAATATTAATAGGTGCCAGGCCGTTTCTTTCTGTGAACTTGATATGTATGCTCGCGCATTGAAGCCGTCC
>JAAAKO020019538.1:0-31648 GCA_010015015.2 Bolitophila cinerea | reverse complement strand
GGGATGTAGGAGATGTTTCCCCGATCCCGAAACGTTTTATTTTTTTGCCTGGAAAAATCCCCTTAAGGGTTTAAGGGGGGTTTTAGGTTAAAACCGACCCTTTTTGAATGATTTTTGGTAGGGGGTGCATTAGAGGGGGAGATTTTTAAAGTACGGCAAATGCTCACCTTTTTTTCAAGATATTTAACTTAGTTGTACTCCTTCACGTTCCCTAGTAAATTACATTTTAATTTTGTAAAATATATTGTTATAGAAGTAGAAAAGTACTCTATGACAAAAACCTTTTTATGGAATTATAAAAAAATATGTTTACAAAATTAATCTAATTTCCTAGGGAACGTGAAGGACTACAACTACGTTTAATAGCTTTAAAAAAGGAGAGATTTTTTTCTATAATATGCCGTCTTTCAAAAATCTCCCCCTCAACTGCACTTTTCCCAACCAAAAATCATTCAAAAAGGGTCTATTTGACCCTATAAACCCCCTTAAACTCTTAAGGGATTTTTTCCAGGCAAAAACAAAAAACGTTTCGGGATCAGGAAAACGTCCCCTACATCCCCTAAAGTAAACTTCAGCCCAGCATACTTCGGAATTGGAAGTACATATCCATATCCCAATAACTTTCACAGATAGTTAAAAAATACAAAAAATAAACTTACCGTTTACTTACTTGTTGGCCTGCCTGCCATGTGCCATTCCGTGATTAGTTCAATTTTAATTTGATGTATATATTTTCAATTTTCTACTCCTTAAAAGAAAGTACCGCAGTTCACTCACATCTCTTTAAACTCGCACTTTTGTAAACTCACACTCAGCACTCACACACACACATACACTATATTTTAATTATTATTCATTAAATTTATCACCGATCTATTTTCATTCAGTAATGAAGATAAAACCTTTCTCTTTTATCACTGGGGGTGGGGGGCAAAATATGTGTCTAACTAATTATTAAAATAAACACTTACAGCACGGCACAAAATGGAGATTACGAAATAATATTAAAATTACAAAATATATATACTTTTTAAGTTTACCGACCAGCTGCAACGATAGAAATATGAAATCAGCTCATTTTTCATTGCAAAAATCCGAAACACGACACTGCATGAATAAATGGAATTATACCGTTACAATATTTTTTGCGATTTTTTGTTCCACACATTTTGAGTATTCACTTTTTGACATTATATAGAGATAGAGATAATAGAACAACGATTTAGATTGACCGATAAATAGGACTTTCTCGAGTTTAAAGTTTAGTCCTTTTCCTTTCCCTAATTTAACTTATTTATATACCGTAAACAGCGCTCGCGCACTTCCTTGTTCCCACTACACCATGCTATAGGCAATGCGCATGCCCACAGCGTTTCACGTCACAGCGCTAATAAGAAATATAAATTCTAATTCAGAATGACAGACGAATGAGAATATGAGAAAATGAAATAATATACGTACACTCTTGCCAAATCGTTACGTGATATTGGGCCACAGGACGAACGCACAGTGGATCGATATAATAAAATTGTCTATTTTAACCAAAGACTTTAATATAAAGTCACGAAATGGACCAGAATGGACTTGTATTAATGGACTTATAATGAACCTCTTTTCAATTCGAGGCAGTATTTTAGTTATTTTTGTCGTCAACAGATGGCTTATTTACGCGCAAAAAAAAATTAAAAAAAATAGTAAATAAATAATAATTAAAATAGTAAAAATTATTATATAAACTTAAAAAGGTGTCTCCCTAATACATTTTAACGAATATCTGCGATTGTATCGTCTTCAAACTAAAAAAAAACTTGTTATTAAAATATCTCAAAACTGGTTTAAAAACTCGGCACATCAAAGTCGACTGCCTATTTTTATAAAGAGATTCATTACAAAAACATAACCTAACTTATTTTCTATACTATTATTGCTCTTAGATTTTAACCTAAAACTTAACCCTGAATGGAAAAATCTTTACGGGATCGGGGATAACCGGAATACCTCCCTATTCCCCTATATTATATTATTGTTCTTATAAAAATATATGCAATCTAAAAAGGTACATAACCTTGTACAGTATAATCATAACATTTTTTTACTTTTAAAACTAAATATATAAAATTAGACTTTGAATAACACATAAAAAGGGTAAGGATGGGTGAAGAAGTCAAGGAAAAAGGCACAAGTTTATCAGTATTTCATTTGCTTAAAATTCCGATACTCAACCATACAAGTCAATCATACAGATACAAGTAGTAGTGGCGGTGTAACGGTATTATCGAAATCAATTTTTATTATTATTTTCTTTCCTTTCTTTTTTCTACAATATTGAGTCATATACTCATATACAACAACAATACAAAACCTATTCATCACCATTACCAATATTATTATTACCGATATCATAACATACAAATTGAAAATTAAAAAAAGACTTTGTCGTTTGTGCCCAAAAATGGTTCTAGGAAGGATAACATTTGATTTGCCATATATGATGGTTCTTTATATTTCCTAAAATTGATTAAAATTCATTTTTGATTTGCTTTATTTGGTGCAATTATGAAAGAAAATTGATTAAAATGATTTTTAACTAGAATAACTAAACTATAACTAACTCAATTAACTAGAATTTTATCCTCCCCTCAAGGGTGTAAATACAACCGAGAGAAGCTCTCATTTAAGAATAGTTTGGTCATCAACCGAAGACACAGTTTTAAAAACATTTATTGCATCTTACAAATTTCCAGGTGAAGATGGAA
Organism: Bolitophila cinerea; assembly: GCA_010015015.2. Classification (NCBI taxonomy): domain Eukaryota; kingdom Metazoa; phylum Arthropoda; class Insecta; order Diptera; family Mycetophilidae; genus Bolitophila; species Bolitophila cinerea. The sequence goes on along the minus strand of JAAAKO020019538.1, from coordinate 28,892 downwards.
TATGTACAGATGTTCTTTAGAATAGCCTGCAAATTATTAATAAGCCTTTGGCTACATATAAGCTATATTTTGAGGAATATGCGAATGACATTTATTCCCAAACTCGGCAGTAATATCTATATGCTACTGCCAAATCCTTCAGAGCCCATCAGCATGACATCATTCTTTCTTAAATCAATATAGAAAGTAATAACGATTGATTATTACATTTGTTGAGTTACCCCTTATACAGTAACCAATCAACTCGCCTACCGGACTGGTAGGTCGATTCTGCCCTTCACACTTTTGTGACCAGGATAGATGACTTGATGTGAATGAATTTTCCCCCGGAACTTATCTAGATATCAAAAGCGCTTTTAACGATTCTTCATTCTCATCTTAAATGGCTGATGAAAGCTATCCTTTATAGTCACTCCTCTTTATGGAAATGGCAATATCTCTGTCTAACCTGAATTTAACATTCCGTCTGACTATTTTATTCCAAAGATTTCTTTTCACAGGACAAATTTAGTGACTATTTACCAACAAATCATTGGAATTCGTACGATTGTACGATATTCCGCCTACAGACCTGTCTCAAATAATAGTAACAATCGTTTCTATATTTTCTCTGATAGACAGGCGTCCATTTAAGCTTTAGGCGCTAACAGATTCACGTCCAGACTAGTTCTTAATTGCTGGAGTGAGCACCAAAATATATCACTCCAGCGTGTTTGTTTTGTTTTCACTCATATTATATTAAGTAGTTTGTTCTCTGAATTTAACACACATTCTAATTTTAAGGCACCTAAAATGTTTCTTGGCTTTTCACAGACAATCTTGTTGTGTATACAAATCAGTATAAAATAAACCACAAATCAAATTTAAAATGCTCTTTTTCTATTTTACTTTTTATTTATACTCTAGAGTTAGCCCAATCATATACATACACAAACTTGCGCACACACGGTTCAAGACCTTGCTGGCAGGCTCAGCAGCTTCAACACTTCATCCTTGTACTTGCTCAGGTTGTACTCGTTTTCACCGTCATTAATGACGTTCTCGACGCTGCCAGCGAATTCAGTTGACACTGTCTTTGGAGATGCATCGTTGCCCCAGTTCAGAATAGTTTCGGCTGATTGCTTCGACTTGTTTCGGGCCCACTCGTATGTTTCCTCGTCCGCTTCGGATTTGGTTGCCTCCCACGGTTCGAGAGACCATGACTCATGAAACAGTGCCGTTAACAGGTATTGAGCATAGTCATAGTTTTGCTGGCGCAACGGGCATCGATCCGTAACAATGGTAACCGTGTCGGTTTCTGGGTCATGTCTATCGCCAACCAATCGCAGGAACTTATCACGAGCGTGCTTGTCCAGAGGCAGTGTGGAGAGCTTAAACTGTAAACAAAACATAAATCTTATTAATTTACACATATATGGTGGCCAGCATTTGCAAACCTTAATCGTAACGATTCGTGACAACGGATTGCGAATGGTGGGCAGACCGTGGCAGTAATCGGACGAGATGACGTCCAGTGGAAAGTGTTTCTGCCATTTCTGCTCCGTTTCGAGACCAGCCGGCCACGGAGTGCAGAATTTCTTAAGAGCCTCGCATTGTTTCTGAATGACGGGTGGTGTCAAATGCAGAAAATTTGGAATCTTCATAAGTTCGGCATTTGCGAACTTGCCCGGTGCCGGAACGCCCTTCGGTGTGTATCCTTGGCGAATGGGCAGAGGTACGGTGGCCGGATGAAAGGTCCGTGGACCTGCCCAAACGCTGTCCCACTTCTGGTCGGTAGCCATTTGCTTTGATCTATTGAGTTCGATGTAATTGTATATAATGTTAATATGTTTACCAAATCTCACCTTGGCGGCAGCACATCTGGTCGATTCATGCGTCGCTTGAAACGCGGCAGGTTCTTGCTGGGTCGCAGATTAAGCACACGGAACTCTGAGTTTTGGACAGATCAAAATAGAAAATACATTATTTTTTATATGTTAACATAACCTCATCCAAACTTACCGTCATCCTGCAGATCAGTGGATTTGTCGTTTATTTGTGTGGAGAATGACGCACATACTGATTGTGTGGTGCGTCCATAAGCCAGACCTAGCGTTTTGCCAGTAGTTCGAGTCAAGAAGTTCATAATCACAAAGATTTTCTGCAGAAATCAAAAGACCGAAACTGCAGAAGGAAGGAAGAAAAACTCATCTGCGCAAAGTGACAGCTGACAGCCGATTTATTTACTTGGACGTGCATCGGCGCAGTAGTTGTAGAAATATTGTTTTCGAAAAACTGCAAATCTACATTGAAACATAACGTAGCTGCGTACTGATTGACATAAAGTAGATTTATATAAGTAAATTATTGAATTTTACTTTACCACAATTGCTTTTAGATACACTAAACTTTGTTACTCTTATTATATATTTTGATTTTAATTGCATAAATTAAAATAATAAAGAAAAAACATGTTTTAAAACAAAAATACATTCGAAAACAAACTGTCAGTTGTCAAATCAGCTGTTCTTACACAATATCGAAATTACCAATCAGTACAACAACAACAATCAACCAAAACAGTGTTTAACTTAAACTCTTATCAAAATAGAAAATCCTTTACTAAATATTGCAATGATGTCTGGTCTATTATTGCGCCAACGTTTTAGTAAATACGTTCAAAGCTCCTACCGAAATGCCATTAACAGTATCATCTTTCGTCAAATACATCTTTCGCAAGGTATTTTACGCAGTGCCGGTTCTTTAAAACAGCTGTTGTATTAAACAAAATTGTCTTTATCTTTATTTTTCGTAGCCAGATTACACGGAGAGTACGAGTGGCAGGACCCCAAATCTGAAGATGAAGTGTATGTGTTAGATTGTTTTTTTAAATTATTGTACATAACCTCAATAAACTTTTTTGTTGTTTAAACCAGGGTAAATATTACATACATTACAAAGGATGGCACTAAGATTAAAGTAAAAGGAAAGGTGGGTGACAACGTACTGTACTTAGCTCACAGATTCGGCGTCGATATGGAAGGTATTAACTAGATCTATTGATAATATACGATCAACAATAATGGATTAATTTAATTCAGGCGCTTGTGAGGCCTCTCTGGCGTGTACAACATGTCATGTGTACGTGAACTTTGACTACCTGGATAAACTACCCGCCTCCGAGGAAAAAGAAGATGATTTGCTGGACATGGCACCATTTCTAAAAGAAAACTCAAGGCTAGGTATGTCAATAATCTTTCTAATTATTAAAATGTTATTTTTCATCCAAATATTTGTACAGGTTGTCAAATTATACTTACAAAGGAGTTAGAGGGAGCTGAACTGAGGCTTCCGTCCGCCACACGAAACTTCTACGTCGACGGACACAAACCGAAGCCACATTAAACACTTTCCAATGTCTGGTCCCTAATCAAGCTGTACTATATAGTGTTTGAAAAACGGTATCTGCCGAAAGTAGTGTATTTTTGTACTCACGTTGTTTAGTTATATTCGTTTCACATTAAAATATATTGAAATTTAATAAATTTATTAAATGAAACGATTATACTCACTTCGAGCTCTAGTCGATAATACACAAAAAAAAACAAATCCATTTACTTTATACGTTTTATTTTATATAATATGATAAAATATCGACTAAAAATAGTAAAAATCTGTTTATTAAAAAATAAATCATTTGCGCGCAATCATCAAATCACACACACGTACACGTACAATTTATATTAAAGCGGCGACATATCGTACGGACGTACGTAGTAGTTTAATTTGTATATAGTATATATTAACGTAAAATTGTATGTACACACACAGATCGTACCAGTGTGGCACGCCGGCTGAATTTGACAATTCTTTACTTCCAAATCTTCCCGACAACACACACACACACACAAACGTACAAACACGAAGTAAATAAATAATATTTCCTGAATGTGATCTGCTATATTAGAAGATTACTGAATCATTTTGCCGAGACGAGTTTCTTCTTTTTCGCCGAATTATTAGTGACCGGTCGGTCTGTGGCGCTGGTCTGCGGTCGTTGTCGGGCTGCAAAGAACACAGGTTATATTTAAATATATAATGGGACACAAGAAATCATTAGATTACCTTTGGCCACGAGCAGAGCGTGCGGCGTTCGGGACAGCGGACTCTTCTTCAAACGAATCGGACTAAACTTTTTGTTCTCCTTGTTGATGTTAAGCGTAACTTTGGCCGGCAAAATTGGACGAGGTTTTATTTTTATAACTGAATAGAATTATTTATTAAATATTAAGATGCGAGGTCGTAATATGTATAAACAAAAACTTACCTTTGTTATACAGTGCATTTGTGGTGTTCTCTGCTAGGATATTTTTTAGCATTATTGATTTGGAGCTACTCAGAATTTTGAGAGGTCTAGTATTTACACGGAATCCGCTAGGTTTTTTGGCGGGCAACGCCTCAAGTTCGTCTAAGTCACTATCTGTCGATGAAGTACTGCCCAGCACAACGGTTTCATTTAAAACGTTGCTACTGATTGAAGCTGCTGAGTTAGATGTGATTGTGGACAGTGTTTTTGGTGGACCCATGAGACCGTTTCTATTGTTGTTAATATTTGTTTTTGGTGGTGGTTGTGCTGCTGGTGCGGTGACAACGACACCACTCTTTGCACCCACCCGGCCGGAATTATTGTCTTTAAACAGTTTGCGACTGGGCAATTTAACGGTATCCTCGTCTTCATCCATATTGTGTCGCTTCATAGTGGGTTCGTCGAGCAATGTATCGATTATCGGCATACTTAGGTTCGCAAGATTATTAGCATTGTCTGCGTTGCATGGTTCTTCTACCTCGAAAAATTTTACTTCACGCTGACCCTGCAGCATTTTCTTGAGCCGCTCGAAATTATCTTGCATTGTCACGTCGATCAGGTCGTTTGCACGAAGCAATAAGAAATTGTGCTGCATTACAATGTTACTGAGATTCATTGCCTTGCGCAAGTGTTCCACTTCAGTCTGATTTATACTGTTGATTTTCATAACGTGCAGTGACTTGATGTTTAACTTAGCCGCCTCTAGTTCGAATTCTTTGCCACGGAAGTAGGGCTCCATAAACGTTGCGATTTCCTGGAAAATAAGATTATTATTAAAAATGTTAGTTAATATTTTTTTAAACCTTAATAAAAAACACTTACTTCCTTAGCCAATTCCTTTTTTAATAGTTTTAGTTCGATTTGTTTCTCCTGCAGGCGTTTCTTCCAACGCGTCGACTCTTCCCTTTGAACAACAATTTGTTTGCCGAATTTATCAATAGAACGCTCCAGTCTAGCCAAATCCTGCAAATCAAAAAAATATATTTATTTTTAATATTTTAAATTAAACCGCCAAAAAGAACCAGTGCACAGAAAAACATCGAGCTCAAATGGAAAACGACAACGTGTCAGCGAAAAGTGAGGTTATAATGATCTGTCAAATTCAGTCTTGATTCTTTGAAACCAATTCACACTTCAGTCAGCGTAAAAATCATCCTCATAATAACAAAGATGCTCTCGTTGCGTCATATAAGTCGATTTCGACCAATTCTGAGCAGTATTCCGACCCACTATACGACAATCGATGTGGATCACAATCTTCCAAACGTAACAATTGCAAACATCACATTTAGCCGCCACTATGCAGGAAAAGCAAAGGATAAACTCAAAACAAAGGCTCGCGATAAGGGCATTAAATTCGTACGCTCCGAAATGAACGAGGAAGAACTGAAAGAGGTGTTTAACGTAGACGCTCTCAACGCTCAAATGACCAAATCCATTGACACAATGCAGAACGAGTTTATCAAAAATCTCTCGTTGCGCTCAACAACCGGTTCCATTGAAACGCTTAGAGTTAGGGTAGACGGCCAAGACCACGAGCTACGTGAGCTGGCACAAATCGTACGCAAGAATCCAAAAACTATTGTGCTCAACATGATTGCATTTCCGGCAACCATCCCGGCTGCTTTACAAGCTCTTGAAAAGAGTGGCATGAATTTAAATCCCCAACAAGATGGTACAACGATATTTGTGCCCGTGCCGAAAGTCACAAAGGAGCATCGTGAGAATCTGGCCAAAAATGCAAAAACCCTGTTCCTCAAGTGCCGTGATGCCATCAAGGATGCTCAGAATGGTGTCGTGAAGAAACTAAAGCGACAGTCGGATCTGTCGCAGGATGATAGTCATCGCGTACAGCTACAGGTAGTCATGATTGCAGACAAATACATTGCTCAGGCAGAACAGATTCTCGAGACGAAACAAAAGGAACTGATTGGCGGAAACTAGTACCACTTAAAAAACATCAAATTCAAATATATAGCATTTTCTCAAAAGTAAGGGTTTTTTCTTTTATATTTAATACTTACCGAATTCAGTTCGACACCGTCTAGTACCAGAATCTTCTTAGCATCCTCGGCGTACTCTTTGAGCTTTGTTCGATACTTGAGCACTTTCTCTTTGCTGGACAATGAGTACAGGTGTTCGATGGCACTCTTTATGATTTCGTAGACTTTATCAATGCGATCGTACCATGGTTGCAGGTCTGGAATTTCTGCGGGAACAGTAACTGTGCGCACCTCCACCTCAGCTGGCAGAACATTGTATCTGTGTTGTTCCTCAACGGCAGATGCCACTTTAGCCTGTAATTCACGTACCAATTCCTGTAGGCGTGCGTTCTCTGTCTGTTGATCACTTAATTTCTTCACAAGCTGATCCTTTGGCAAGTTGTTCTTGCACACATTAACCTTAAGGGCTGTGCGAATCTTCTTGGCGCGACTTGCGTATTTCAGTGTATTGTATGTGTCCTCGTAAGTCAGAGAAGACGGTGAAACATTGGCAATCATCACAGTTTGACAATTTCCTCCAAGACTGTCCTTGATAATTCGCGTTAGATTCGAGTCTCTGTACGGAATATGTTTACAACCGTCGGCTAGCTTATTAATGCAATTTCCCAGAGCCAATAGACTCTTGTTGATGCTGGCACCTTCTTTGAAGCGTTGTCCCATGCACTTTGTGCTTGCGGCTCGTTCACTTCCAGCCAAATCAATCATTGATAGTTTAACAGTGTTCTTTTGACCAGTCTTCCGATTGATCATTCGAATGTGTACCTGGAATATAGCATGACTTCGGCTACTCTCTGCGTTTGCGTCCGTCGGATGCTGCGTTCGATTGCGATTTCCCAGTGCAAGTAGATTCAAAAGTTCGTCAGCATTGTAGATGGGCTTTAGGCTAAGACCACCCACGACGACACCGTTTGCATCTTCGCGCAGTTTCAAAGGACCACCTTTGGTCAACAGGTTCATAACCTGTTCATTGTATACCTCCAAGTATGATATACCAATGTCAAATTTGCGTTCGTCACTGAGCGCTGTGATTTGGTCGAATAGATTTCCCATGGTCAGGTACGTTATGCCTGGACTCTCTTCATTCCCAAGCATTGTGTGTGTTTTACCTGCTCCGGTGGCTCCGTACACAAACACTGAACAATTGTATCCAGCCATCACTGAGGTCACCGTTGGTTTCATACACATCTCAAACAAATCATTGTTCACCGATTCATTGTCAAATATCTGATCGAAATCCATGCTCATTTTTTTGTTTATCTTCTTGGTGACGTCACGATGTGATTGCTTCGAGCCATGAAAGAAGAACTCATCCTCATCCTCGTCCGGATCAAAGATTAGAGTACGTGAATCCTCTACCCGAATGATGGATCGCTGATTCTGTTCGAGCTCTCGACTGTTTAGCGGCCGCACCCGAACGACTACCCGAATATTTTTACTTACGTCCTCCTTCATTATGTCTCTCGTTTTGTTATGCCACAACATACACAAACTCACAAGAATGTTCGACAAATTAATTAAACTATGTATGCCCAAAATCTACGGCGGTTTTCTTCTTTGCGTATTGTGAAATAAATGCGCTAACGGTTTTATGTCAAATGTCAAAGGCGTATGTTGAATCAAAACAGTGCATTTCTGCGGCCCACTTCGTCATTTGTACGTGTTTAGAACTGTTGTTTGGGAAGCGCAATGGATTAGAATGTCGCAATTGGGTGAACAATGATTGCGTTGGTCCACGAACACCTAGTGTACAATGTAAACTTATATTTTATTGTCGAATTGTCTCAAAAACAATTGCGTTAAACAGCACAGCGACTTAGCTCGGTTCAAATTTTTTTCAATTTCAACTTTCAAGATGGCTTGCATTCAACGGTTTCAGTTGGTAGTGCTGAAACATCGAAAATAGGATTTTTATCGCACGAGTGTTGCCACATGCCGTATTTAAAAATATAAAAAATGTAACTAACTATCAAATTTTAATGGAGTTGTATTTAAAACGGGAAAGGTATATAAATATTTGATTCCATCAAAACTGATTAACATTTGATACGAGATTAAATACAAAATTTAAAGTGTTCAGCAACGTTTAAACTCAATCGGGTTAACGTTATCCTACCATTTAGGGAACCGTATTTCGGAGCATTCCGTAATTTAAAATAAAGTTTTTTTTTTATAAAATTAAACGTATCGCCATCGATTTATCAGTAAAAAAAATAATCAATTAAATAATATAATCGGAACTCTAGAAATAAAATCTTTTTAAATTGAGTGCTTTAATAACAAAATGACTGTAGAAATTGGCCCTAAAAGTATCACAAAAAAGAAAAACTAGAAATAATATCTATTATTTTTTATTATTATTTTATTATTATAATTATAATATAACTGAACGAATGAACTAAACAAATCAATGCGATGTTTCTTTGTGATCTGGCAATGTCGCTGAAAGTGACAGTGTTACCACTGCTGTGCGAGTTGTCAGTTGATCAGTGGGCATTTCGACATTTGTCTTGTCCTCTTGTCACACGCCATCTTGTTATTCGTCGTGTCTCTCCGCGTCTACAAATCCAGTTATTTGCACTGCATACAAATCTTTTAAGTTAAATCTGGTGCGACGACTCCAATCCTATAAAATCCGTCTGCGTGTGTGTGTCTCAATCAGGACCCCGACATCGAAGCAACCAAAGAATTGTATACGACAGACATACTAGAAGTTCCAAAATGAGTGCACAAACAGTTCTATTTGCGTGTTCTAAGTGTTTCTCGAGACATCCGTTCGAAGAGCTTTCCCATGGCCAGCAGCTGTGCAAGGTAGGTACCCGATGATTGTCTGTGTTCTGCGACAATGGGACGTCTCAAGTTCATGTGTGCGTGTTTTTCAAGAGCAAACATTTTTTTCTGAAAATTTGGATGCGCTGACTGGGCCATTTAATAAAAATGCTCAATCAGCAAAATAACTGAGTGTGTGTGTAAGAGATCGCGAGGTTTTTTTCTGAACAACGGACGCCGGTGACGCTGCGCGTGATGCGATCGAGAAAATTTTGTATATAAATAAGATGCTTTGTGTGTCTCGATAAATACGTGACGTCTCCCGTGCGATAATAATTGATGCGTAATGCAAATGTGTGTCTGACGTGTATAAGAAACGTATTAAATGAAATTTCTGTGAAATGTATCGATTTTCAGATTATGTGTATTATGTGCTACATTAAATACAACTAGCAGCATTTATGATACATTCGACACCTTTAAATTCAATCGATAATTTAGATGAAAATGTGTGTGGCTATTAAATTAAGATAGCGTACGTAATTGTGTGCTTTTTTAGAGGTCCAAATTTAGAAGTAAAATCTAATTAGTAATTAAATTATTAAGTTGTACAGAAAATATGGTAAATTATCCAAATCATAGACAAAATAAATTTAGAATTTGATAATATGCTACTATGTAGAAATTGTATAAATAATTATTCGTGTTAATCATTTTAAAATCCATGTTCTTCAAATACAAAAACATACATTTTTATCATTTCTCGTAGTAATTTTATAAATTTGAAATTAATTTGTGTTATTTCATTTCCATTTTAGGACTGCCGCGGCACGTTTCCAATTGTCAAATGCACCTACTGTCGATCGGAATTCCAGCAATCAAGGTATGTACACACAAACACACACACAGACACAATTACAATGAATTAAATTTTATTTTGTCTTGAATTGCTACTAATCAAATTGTCCTTCTGTGTTTTATCACAATTTTCCGGTCCATTGTTTATAGCAGAGGAAATACGTCAACGATTTGCAAGAAATGCGAACAAAACGTGAAGCAGCACGGAAAACCATCCGCGTGTGAATACTGCAACATAATCGCAGCTTTTATCGGATCCAAATGCCAAAGGTTTGTAGTTTATGTTATTTACCCTTTTGCAAGCAAACAAACAAATATACATAAACATTATACACACCCACACATACTCACAAAACACTCTCATATACATTATACACTCACGTAAATACACACAAACACAATACAACTACTGCTCGTGACTGTTTTCTGTGCAATGTACGCGTGCGTTTGAAGAGAGCACTACGGGTGGCAATCTCATGCGCAGTGCTTTTTCCTTTCGTCACCGAACCGATAGAGCCAGATACATACACATCCACACTTCTGTGGGGTTGTTGTTGTTATTGTTGTTGTTGTGGTTGTTGCTAAATTATATACATATATTGTTTTCCAATTTCCCCGCCAAGATTATGACGCAAACAATATTTACCAATTAGGTGTACGAACGCAGAATTAAAATACGGACCAGCGGTTACGTGTGATCAGTGTAAACAACGATGTGCCTTTGATAGGCACGATGAGAATAAGAAGGTGCGTTTTACCACGTGCCGTGACACGAGCAAGCCTCCGCACATGCGTGCCCGCAATACAAACACACACAAGCCCTCCCACAACCTCCTCTCAAAATCCGTTGCGTGGGAATCATCTAATCGCGAACACAACACCGTGTACTGTATATATATCCAACGGAATCGGTTTTGAAAATGTGTTTTTGTTTTGTATTCTGTATAATTTTTAATTACACCCGTTGTATGTTTAATTATGATGAGACACATAATGTTATTTTAAAAAAAGGAAATTTGTATTGTATACATTTAGTTTTAACTTAAGATTATTCTTGTCAAAATAGTCGTAAGAATTATTATTTTGCCATAATTAGTCAAATAACGTAGTGAATCAATAGATCATTGAACGTTTTATACATATTTTGCTATTCAGAGTAATTTAACATAACATGTTTAGGAATTTTGCACAATTCAAATCTCAAAACACAAATGTCTAGAATACTTTTAAAATTTATATTACTTATTGATATTTTTTTTGGAGCACTTGAAATGTCTCTTTTATTACGGACATGTTTTTTTTTATAACATATTACCTTATTTTCTAAAAAAACTGCCAAACACTTCAAATTGAAACATATTGTTCATGTTTTGACCAATTTTCTTTAATCACGTTTTTCAAAAAAATCAATTTAGTTTAAATTGTTGCGGTACTGATCAATTTAACTAGATTTTTTAGTATGTTGTATACAATTTATAAATAACCAAATCAATTTATTCATTTAAATCAAAATATTCTCATTTTCTATAATTCAATTTCAAATATTCGTTATTTGAGTATATACTTTTCAGACATTTTTTTAATAATGAATACGTCTTAATTTGTGATTCGCAAATCATTTAAATTTAAGAGTATATCGCTTTCACATTTGAGTGGTTTCTTTATTGAATATGTTTTTAAATTACAAAATCCTACAATACGAAGAGGAAATTAATTAGGAGTAATTTTATTTGACATAAAAATGCACCTTATAAGTGTGTAGAGTACTATTTATGATTTATATCTACTGGGTTACATAGTTATACATTATTTTAAGAAAGAAAACAAAAAACAGTTTGAAGGTGGATATGTATACAGGCGTGTCTTTTCCCTATAGTGTAAACATTGTTTGCGTCACTCCCAACCATCAAAAAACCATCCCATTTTATTTGCTTTAATTTAGTTTACATTTAATAACATTGTCTCTTTCTCTGCGCAGATCGATGGCAAACTCATGTGTTGGTTGTGCACGCTGTCCTACAAGCGAGCCGTTGCCAAGGCTCGTCACGTGGACACAGAGCGTCGTGTCACGTCCAAGAAGCGGCCCAGCACTGATAACAAGCAGCACGTGAAGGAAAACCATGCCAAACGCCCGAACCGGCCAGACGGTGGAGCCTCGAAACAGCCACCATCATCGTCAGCCAATGGCATTCAACCAGACGTGCCCGACATCAAGGTGGCCGTGCGCAATGCAAACACCGGGCCCGTTGATCAGAACAGCTCTGAACACGTGGTCGCCATGACCAATTTGAAGGAACAGATTGCAAGTCTGCAAAAGAAACTATCGGCCAAAGATCGCGAACTGCTTGGAAAGGACAAGCTCATAACGGAGCTGAAGAGTAAGAATTTCGTGAGCGAGAACGAGCTGCGCACCAAAATGAAGGACTCTGAGAAATACTATGACACCAAGATCGAGGTGTTGAACAAGAAAATTGCAGGACTCTTGAAGGAGTGCTCACAATTGTCAAAAGGACTAAAAGGCGGCCGTGGACCGGCAGTCGTGGCTGCCGGCAAGGATAGCGGTGGCTCGGGTACGGACAGTCCAAGCGCAATTTAAATCTATATACTATAAACTAACAAAAAAAAAACAATCTACTTCTCTCACGTTTTGCATGCATACGGGGCCAACCCTTTGTTAGCCCACTCAACCTATATACAAATTAGATACAATTAAATAATTATATAAATATATAGAAAAGATATTGGTCACAGTCCGCACACACGAAAAACAAATTTTTTATTTTTTTTTCCATCCGATACTCCAAAAAACATTATTATTATTATTGTATAAACGCGGCGGTGTGCTATTTCCATATTATTTTTAAAACATACTCTTTTTGTTAATTTGATATGTGCTGACTGCAGTCCAAGCTAACAAGAACATACGAGCCCCGGCTTCCGCTCTCAATCGAGCAAGACCCAGCTTTTAGCTTTGGTCGCCCGTTTTTTTTTTAAATAGTTAAGTTAGTTAAATTTATGTGTCCAAACGAATTATTTAAATATTTTTTACACACACTCACTTAACTCGATGAGAGCGTCGTTCGTATTTTATAAGCAGCTTGGTAATTATTTGTATTACCTATATATTTATTTCAAAATAAACACAGGCACATACGTACAAGAAATGAGTTACGCTAGAAATTGTTGTTTTATTGGATATTTAATTTCTGGTTTAAGTTGTTTAAGTCTGCAAAGCTATATTTGCGTTTTTTGCACAAAATTTATATAGACATTCGATTTTTAAAGGCTATATTTAATCCTCTGGCTGTATTTATTAGTGTTGATCTCTTCTCTAGATTTAGAAACCTCAAACAGACTATATTGAATCCTCTGTCTGGTTTTATTAGTTTTGATCTCTTCTTAAGATTTAGAAACCTCAAACAACAAAATCACACTGAAAATGGAGTTATTTTATTTATCATTTACGAAACAAATGTGATTTAAGTCCATTCTGTTCCATATAGAAATTGTGGAAAAATTAACACCGAACGTAGAAAAGAATTAACTATAAAAAAAACATGAAAGTTAAGCTCGTTCTCTATATTGTCATCAGTCATCTATGTTAAAGTACGCCATTTCAACATACCTAAGTCATGTTGTTAAACAATCGTAACATTTTTAGCTGTCCAGACTCCCTAAACGAAGAAAATTCATGAAACATACCACAAAGTTCAGGTCTAACGTTCAGCGACTGTAAATATAATAGGCCATACAAACAAATGTATATAAATGCTATCAATTCAAGGCAAGTTAAATTATATTTGATATAAGTAAATCTAGCAGTTTATGAAAAACAACAATATTTAGATTGAAATAACAAGAGTCTTAATATTTAAAATATTGTTTTTTTTATAAAAAAAATAGAAAAATCCAATAGAAATTCCACGAATTTAAAACTATTTTACAATACAAAATATAAATAATCCTTTGGTTTATGAGCTGCCAGTAAATCCCGGACTAGATAGGGAACACCAGGCAATACATATCAATCTGAATGTTATGAGTTTATTATACACATATAATATACACAATATTATTATAACTATTATCATTATATGATTACACATTTTAAATTATTGTTTTTATATATTATTGTCTTCAGTGAATTATTTTGACCTATATGACATGCACTTTAAGATTAGCCCATTATGCTGACGATGAATGGGTGGCGGCGAACAATTGCACCATTGGCTTCTCAATGTCAGCCTTGCTTTGGACAATCTTGAGCTCGCGTTGTCGTGAGTCGACCACTTCTGCTAATTTCGATGCTTAAATTAAAGAATTTATATGTAAAATATTACCGATCGAAATTCCGTTAGAATTAAATAAATACCTTCCGGCATGGCAGACAATGTGTTCCTGATAACCGCCTGCAGGCTAGCAATGGTCCGCTCAAAGGCCGCCTTGTAGTCTGTGGTCAGGTTACTGTGTGCCAGATACAGTGCGGCGAACAGATCACCAGTGCCGGTGAAATTAATTCCGTTTCCCTGTTTTGGGATAGACATCACATACTGAAGATGCTGGTCATCTGCGATAATATTAAAAACGTATACAAATAAATATTTTAATTTGTAGTCTGCAGTCTGTAAGATGATTTAACCTTTCTTGTAACTGAGAAAAGCCAACAATATGCCGGGCGGTCCAAGGTCTGTAGAAGACAGTGCCACGGTACTAACACCGCGCTCGTGGAACCATTGCATCGATTGCCATGCGTGCTCCTCGGTGTGTATCTTGGTGCCGGTCAACAGTTCCACTTCGAATTGATTTGGTGTACAGATGTCAGCCAGCGGAATGATTTCGTCGCGGTAGATCGGTAACAGATTCTCGGGCACGTACATTTTACCGTTGTCACCCATGACCGGATCACAAACTGCAGATAGGAAAATATAATAGATAGTACTATTATTTATACGTTTTATGTTTATCAATTATTGACTTACCGTAAATCAGATCTGGATTAGCAGAACGCAGTTTCTTGACAATGCCCGCCACTTCTCGCAGAAAAGAATCCTTCCCAATGTAGCCGGTCAACAGATGCGAGTACCCGTCTAGTAATTCGTTCTGTTCGAGTCCAGTGAAGACGTCGACTATATTATAAAATTATGTGAATTTATTATATCTGTTTTGCTTTATATAGGATTATTGAACAAAAACATACCCAATTCCTTGTCACTGAGCACTTGACCCTTTATGTGCTTGTACCCCGTGTGGTTGGAGAACTGCACCGAGTTTATGGCATCCACTTCGAAGCCCAGGATCTGCAAAGCAAATAATTATTTCAATTGTATAAGTTTTATGTTATAAATACACATATATAAATATAATATATTGATTTGTTTACACACAATCCATTGACCTTCTATGTGCCTCCAAAACTGTAATATATTTCAATTGTAGTCATGTGCATTTAAAGTTTTATATACGCTATGTAGTTAACGCTTTAATTAAGCGAAAGTTAAATTGGATGTTAATGTTTATTACGATTGTTCTTTTTTGTCTATATACTTTTTACATAACTATATTATTTAAGATAATTGCTATTTTTTGAAATAAAGCACGTTATCTAGTATTTAGTCTAGAAACAATTTATTGTTGTATTCAAGTAGATAAGGCTGTTAATAACACACTAACAAAAAATTAAATCATTTAAACCGTGATTTATAGTTTTTTTTTACCTGTAATGGAAATGTTGCACTCTTGTTGCCCACGTATCCATGGACCACATGACTCTGGATGGACAATACTCGTTTCAGGGATGTCATATTGAGGTATACAACTTTATGAAGACTTGTGATTCTATGGAATGAATATAAACACAGTTTTTGCCTATCTATTATTGCTCACGCTTAGTCAACGTACTATTCCCAACTGCTGCACAAATTAAATAAAGAGGTTTATTATTATGCGTGTATATTCATACTTACACTTATAAATTATAATATGTATGTAATATATATGCATATATATGTACATAACAGTAGAAGTTTTTATAATTGTTTACATATATAACGACCTTCAACCAAATACACTCTGATGCTGCTGCTGGGGCATAATTCATATTATCTTATAACTTTATATTGCCTGTGGTAGAGTCAATAGTGCTTTCGATATCACGAACGTTATCAGTATCAGATTCTGGCTGTAACTAATTGTGTTTACATTTTCTTTGGGTCAGCCTGCAGCTATATGATATGACTATCAAGTTTGGGACTCAAAGCAATTCAGCAGTCAGCACAGAATAAACATGATTAATTGTAATTGATAAAATCTTGAAGAAATGTACCTGCTTTAAAATCTACACTATTCACTTTATCACTGACTAATAATAAATATTTTATATACAGAAAATGCGTGTTCTCCCGCAATCAATAATACTTAAAACGGACGAAGACGAACAAGTAAATAGAACAGTGATACGGCTCTCTCGTATCGGCATTTCACTCTCAGTACATGCTTAGCTTATATACTTTATTATATACTCGACGAATATGTCAGTTTCTTGTGTGTATATTGAACACCTGCGAGAGTCTCTTAGAAATTGTCGATGTAAGCTGGAATTTATGTTTTTTTATAGATTCTATAGTTCTTATTTCAAAGCTTTTCTTATCATCTTTCTAGAAATGAGATCACAATTTATCTTTTTGCTTAAACTCTCTATTTAGTTTCAATTAAACTATATAACTATAAGATAAATAAATTAATAAAATCTATTTAAAATTCCACGTGGCCAGCAAAAAAAAGATTTAAAATTAGTTTCGCACAACCCTACCACATCGATATACACATATGTCATAACAAAGAGAAATTCTCTTTCAGAAATAAACACGCAGATTGTGATCGTGTGTGTGCGTTTGCGAAGTAATAATAATATTATATTGTAAAAATAGCATTTATAATAAATGTACAAATATGAATCAATAACAAATAAAAGTCTTCTGCAGTTGGTCTCTGGCAAAAACACACACAAAGCCACAAATTCTTATCCTACCCTCGCAGCGTTGGTCGTAGGCTCGTAGGCTGCTTATCAGCAATAAGCAGCAGCAATCATGTTTTGAAGGCGCTTTTAGTTTACATGTGTGCCTGTTTACTGTATTTCAGTGTATTTAATTTAGTGTTAAAACGTTACTCGTGCTGAGATCTGCTAATTCGCCGAGTGCGCTCGTATTTCATTATTAGCGGTCAGTCGATTTGGTGTCAATTGCCCGAGAATGCGATTATTTAAATTGTACACACACCAAAAGAGCTACAGCTGTAAGTAAACAGAATGGACACGATCAAAAGTCCAATTGGCGTTATCAAGAATACATTTACAATTAACATTTATTTTGTCTAGCCGAGGATCTGATTTTGAACCCAAAAGAGCATCCGGGCGTGAAGATCGGCGATGTTGTCGAGATCTATCACCATGAAGACTCTTCGTCACGTCTCTTACTGCAAATTACCTGCCTGAACGAGGACCTGAAGGGAAGAGGTACGTTTATCACAAAATATATATGTATATATTCAATATTCCTAATATTCCATATTTTTGGTCAGATCAAATCAGTGTGGAGTCAAACATTGCGGCCGCCTTCAATTTGCGCACATTCAACGATGTGATCGTGCAGGTTGTGAATCCGTCCACAGTTGCCCTGGACTCGGTTGAGATCACGTTTAAGGATCAGTACATGGGACGCTCGGAGATGTGGCGTCTAAAGACTCATCTGGTAGGATAACCGACAAATCAAAACTCCTTACTAATTTTCGATTTTCAGACCAAATCCTGCGTGTATCTGAACAAAAAGATCGAGTACTCGATGATTCGTTGTCAGATCTACGAAATGTGGTCACTCGGTGATCGTGTCTCGTGTGGCGTTATCACCGAGGACACCAAAGTGGTGTTTCGCAGCAGCACCTCAATGGTGTACCTATTTATACAGATGTCCTCCGAGATGTGGGACTTTGATATACACGGTGACCTGTACTTTGAAAAAGCCGTTAACGGCTTTCTAACCGATCTGTTCATGAAATGGAAAAAACTAGGCAGTAATCCAGAGGTAACTATCGTACTGTTTTCACGCACATTTTATGCTGCGAAAACGCTAGATGAGTTTCCGGCCTACATGCGGGAATGCCTAAAAATGGACTACAAGGGACGTTTCTACGAGGACTTCTATCGTGTGGCCATTCAGAACGAGCGTAACGATGACTGGAGCACAATTCTGGTGCAGCTACGTCGATTGTTTACATCGTACCAGAGCATTGTGTTGCGATACCATGAACGTGCAGGTGTCGAACTGCCACAGGCCACGAACTCGACGGCAGCACAAGGAAACTTCCTAGAAGTGCTGAACATTTCACTAAACGTGTTTGAGAAGCATTATCTGGACCGAAGCTTTGATCGTACCGGACAGTTGTCAGTAGTGATAACGCCCGGAGTGGGTGTGTTTGAGGTCGATCGAGAGCTTACTAATATAACAAAACAACGGGTAAGGGTTAATTATGTAAGTGTTTATATGTAGAATCTAATTTTATCGATTTAGATTATCGACAACGGCGTGGGTAGTGATCTAGTATGTGTGGGCGAACAACCACTACACGCCGTGCCCCTACTAAAGTTCCACAACAAAGACACATCTATGAATGCTGCCGACGACTACTCGATGCCACATTGGATAAATCTTAGCTTCTATTCGACCAACAAAAAGGTCGCCTACTCCACGTTTATACCACGCATTAAGCTACCACCACTAAATCCTCAGTGCAACGGTACTGCTGCAAATAAGGTATACAATCACATTTGTAGGGTTTTTTATCTAATAATATGCGCGATCTATGTTTGCAGGAAAACAAAAAGCTAAAATTCAACGGTGCTGACACTAACCAGACTGAGTATATTCATAATTCGTTGTTCGACTACGATGCATACGATGCCCAGATATTTACACTGCCTCCGGCTCATGGAACTTGGTATGTATGCATATATATTTTTCTGTTGAATTTAAATCAAATACTTTGTGTATCAGTTCTTTGCAACGTGCACCACGAGCTAAGAAAACGTCCGTGCCCAGTTTGGACGGTTTCGGAACATGCACATCCAAGGAGTGGGAAAGTATGGCCAGACACAAGCCGATTGTGCGTCGCAAAATGTCTGATCCGGACATCCATCATGGTACCACAAATGTGCTAACGAATTTGGTATGTTTTGGTCTCTTGAAAATTGAAACCAGTAACATTTAAAATTTGTTTGTTTTTTAGTCTCAAAATGGCTCTCCAAACCTCTCCGATTCTATGTCGACCATTGAGAAGCAAAGCCACAAGACTCCACTGAATCAGGCCAGCCCGACAATGCGGCCAGGGCGAGCGCTCATCAATCCGTTTGCACCGTCACATGTCACCATAAAGTTGACCTCAAATCGCAGACGTTGGACGCACATCTTTCCGAAGGGTCCCACGGGTGTGCTGATTCAACAGCATCACTACCAGGCAGTTCCCACCAATAACGGAATGAGTAATCAGAATTTTGCATCGCTGGATGCCTCGGAATTCGTGCACACAGCAACCTGTGCAGTGGGCAATGCAACGGATTCGTTGAGTTTGAACAGTGCATCGGGTACAACGGATGGTATTTTAAATATTTCTGAAAAACTAGTCAAAGATATTAATTATATTCATTTCTTAAGCTCAAGGTAAACGAAAGATTGTTGCCCTGCACTCAGCTGCCGGGCCTCTGGTTACCGTTGAACCATCAAAAAGTCTAACGCTTCTTTGGGGCGCAACCGGTGAACAAGAATGGACACCCGCACTGACAACCGGTAAGATGCCATAGATATTTTTGTTGTTATTTTAATTTTTTTGGTGAAGCTCAATTCACAGAAATATTAAGATTAATTTTTCGTATTTCTGTGTAACGACTTCATAATTGCAGAAATCGATACTTTCATAATTAATTTATTGTTTTAAGTGAGCATTTTATTATTTCTTTAAATAATGTGATTTTCGAATAGGAACATATACTTTTTTCAAAAGCGGCAATAGACATTTGGTGTGTCTTGCGCGCGTGCGTCTGTGTTAATTGTTTGTATATTTTCCAAAACTAACATTTTCTAAACGAGCTACATGACTAAAATTTAATTTAATTTATTTTTTACAAACATCATTGAATATTACTGTATATCTTATGTTTTCTTTCTGTCCATTTCATGTACATCAAATATTTTTGAAAATGACCAAAAAAACAAAACCACCCCACACAAATACACACACACAAACATCCCACATTGCGTCTATCTATTGTCATCTTTGTGTGTGTGTGCGCGCGCCCCCATATAATGTTTGGATCGAACGCTGAGCAGCCGGAAAAATTATAATAGGTGTTTACATGCATTTTAAATTTATAGATTTTTTTTCTACAGTTTTGTTTTGTTCTAATCAGTTAGACACCATAATGCTTGCGAGTAAGGGTGAATGAGCTAAGTAAGATAGTAAAAGCACAAATGGATATAATATGTAGTAGTCGGTTCACTTTTTTGGGTCTCTCTCAATCATAATTAATATTGCATACTAGCCGTGTAGTATCACACGTTCTTGGTGGTAGCAAGCGTTTACGGATTGCTACAGATTCTGGTGATGGTCAGTTTTTGCGCCTCTGGATAATGGACTCATCACTTTGCATGCTTTATGTTCTGTTATTCTCATGATTTTTGGTAAACTGAGTGTGTGCATCTACAGAATAACTAGATGCTAAGAATTTAAGTAGATACACTGTTTAGCTTTAGATTATAATCATTATAAAACGCATGAAATTGTAAACGTAGTTTTAAGCTTATACTATTTGCTTGCATCAAAATGCGCAATTTATCATAATATCTTTAAATGCTTGTCTTATTTATAGTTTGACTCTTAATCGCTATGTTTTCTTCTTCTCTCTGATCTTATCTGTACAATCTTTCCGTGTTTCCGTAAAGGTGTTTTGCTATTTAGTCTTTTGTCCGTTTCACATACACATTTGCACAACTCTCTCACTTATTGCCAACTAATCCAAATACAGGTGTCGACTGGAAATCACTGACAATACCCGCGTGTTTGCCCATCACAACGGACTATTTTCCGGACAAGCGTTCGCTACACAACGACTATGTGGTGTCTGATTATACGCTGTTGCCCGAGGGCGTTAATTTGGACTACGCACAGAATCGAGCGATATACCGCAAACCACTGACAACTGACGAGGTGTTTATGGAGCTGATCTCACAGAGACTCGCGCAGGTAAACACACATACACACATTTAGCTAGCAAACGAAATGATTAATTTATCAATTTTGTAGGGATTTCAATTGATCGTGGTACCCGACAAAATCGTGACCAGCCCGGCAATAGCGCCCTGCTGCGGTGGTGCATTACAGAAGCCGCAGACACCGACACTTAGTAGTGTTGCCACGCCGCAGAAGACCTCGTCGATTCTAAAGTTGCCGTCACCGCTAGAGCACAATAAGGAGTTTTTGCTGTCGATCGGTCGTATCTTTCACAAGATACGGCTTAACGAATCTGAGATCACAGTGACCCGGTACAGGCCGAGGTGAGTGTTTCACTACTTACGGTATACATAACAGAGAGCATACATAATATTTGTTTTAATTTTTACTACTCAGGCATCCGTATCCACCGATAAACATCGACTATCGATATCGCTTTCAGGCACCGCAACACGACACGTACGAGGTGTCCGGCGTCAATTTTACCACCGAGAAACTCGAGAACTTCAACTGGAACTACATGGACCAGTACATTTGTACCAGGGGAGACACAGACTATCCGCTACAAGAGGTAACACCCGAATTCGAATAGGCTAATAAAAACTTAGAACCTTTATTTGTTGGAGTGTCAAACTTAATTACTGTTTTTTCCTGTATTATTGCCTTTACATAGAACCTGAAATACTGGCGCTACCGTTTGTACCTGTTGCCCAAAGAGCATCCTGCCATGAAAAAGATTTTAGATTCATCCGGTCCGTGTGACATCTACGCTGATGCTATGTACGCAAACGAGAGCACGCATCGTCAGCAAATCGATGATTTCATGCGATTCATGGAGGCCTATCTGAACAAAATCAAGAAACTGCACTGCTGCAAGAATTCACGGGTAAGTGGTAACACTCTGATCCCTGAGCCATGAGCGCTCGACAACCGCCAACTCAATAATTCTGTACACATTCTTTTTAGCCATCGCGTGCATGTTATAGCGATTCTTTTTAATTATTCTATTATCTTTCTATTAATTGCTTTTTAAAATACTATTGTATATTTATTTCCAAAAAATAACCTGTAGCCAGGAGTAAGTCTATACTATATATCACTCCGATCATTGTTCATATAAAAACAGCTTCCTAATCATTTAATACCAAATGGCACAAATAACCTATTGCAATTTCCGTGTGTATACGTTATCGTTTTTTTCTAACCAAATGTTACAGGGCAGCCCAACCACACAGCAGAGCCACCTGACGCGGCGACGTCACAGCACCAGCATTATATCGAGACCGCCGCCCAATCAGGTGCGGACAGTTTTTTCAAAATTTTGAATCCATTTTTTTGTTTCTTTTTAAATCCGTTTTTCTTTTTCTTTTGTTGGACATATTTTCAATATTATCTATTTAAGGATTTTTATCTAAAGTCATCACCTACGACGTAATCGATATTATCGCTTCGAATACATATATTTTTAATTCCAAATGTTGTTGTTGTAAATAAAATAGAAATGGTCAATATACTAACTTACAGAATACATAGATACACTATAACAACTACTACTAGAATACTACAACATAGTAGAATAGCGTTTAATAATCATTGCCGGAAAAGTTTTCAAAAAAAAGAAAGAGAGATCTTTTGATTAAAATATAATGAATTTTATGAAATTTCAACAGGCACCGGGTAATTCTCCGTTTCGGGAGCGCGTAGGCAGCAATCGACTACCGGCCATGCGTCCAAGGTTATTATGCCCGTAAACACAAACAAATTCAATACCTAATTTTTTGTTTTGACTAACTATTTAGTGTAATTGCTCTGGCTTTGTTAGTGAATAATATATTTTATAGATTTAGGTGGTTTTTTGGTTTTTAGACAATCCACAGCCTTCTAGCATCGCGCTTGGTAGAGCGGTACGCTTCCACAGTAATTTAGCTATACTACTAATCCTTGATTTGATTTGATTTTTAGTTTTTAGTTAAATAATCTGTGTAGATTTTTTGCTTTAATAGTGTAGCTTTGCGTTATTTTGCAGCATGCTTCCACTAGAATATGTGAACGGCCATTGAGCACGCCCAGGTTAGAGTTGAATTGTTTTTTTTTTGCAATTTTAATGTACATACACATAATTAGTGTTTAGTGTTTAAGTGTCTGTGTATTTTATTTTGTGTGTTGCAATCTAATGCGTTCTGAATATAATCCAAAACAATTTGATTGTCAGATCCGGCTCGAAAGTAATGGAAAAAGGCGTCGGTCGCATTTCACCGGCCGCCGAGGCAGCTGGCCTTTCCGTGAATCAGGACACTTCGAATTTAGTCATCACCACCGAGGACAATGAGGAAACGTGAGTATTTTTCATGATTAATTCCAATGATATTTCAAAGGTGATAGATTTTTGTTTGGACAATTATTAGCTTGTATTCTACTAAATTCTCTCTTTTGAATAATTCCTCTGAGTTATTTCAACCTCCGTCAGGCTGTAATTTTTTTCAAATGTAATTTAAATCCGTCATTATAATGCCTTCCCTCAGCTTCCTTGCCGAAACAAAGCTCGCCACAACTGCAACACTACAGGAAATGTTTGATGCCATGAAACACCAGACCACTGGTGTCAATTTCATCGGAAAATCCCAAAGTCTACCGTCGTGCACATTCGTGCTGCTCGATGCCGTGAATTGGCTAAATCAAAAAGTCGACGGTCCTATAAATGCACTGGAAATCATGGAATCAATGCGAAAGTGAGCGTATTTTTACATATTTTTTAAATTTATACTGAAAATGAATTCTGAATATTTACAGAGCTTCGATGATTTGTCATGCATCCGGTGACTGTTCGCGACCCGTTACGCCCGGATTTTTCCTGTACTACATTGTTCAGCAGGACAAGAGCTCCAAAGGTAGAGTATATCCTTTAATTTTAACTTAATACAAGATACAAATCGTTAAACTGTATTCCTATAGATTACATTCCTCCGCTCGGTGATCTGGAGGCTTTTGAAAACGAGTGGATGGAAGTGGAAATCAAGCATCCGGAGTCATGTCAGGCTGGCATCGAATCGCATGTGCCACGTTTTCTGCGCGAGACTGTCGATCCATGCTTTTTCGAGGGTCCTATCTACAAGCAAACACACCTCGAAATTGATGTGGCGCAGAAAAGCGATCGCATCGAGTGGGGTCACGTGCGTTATCACAACACCATGAAACTGGGTCATGCGTTCGAGATCGTCGTGCAATGGGTAACGGCATCCGGACCGATTGTGTGGGACCTAGTGTACGGATGGTCGCGCAAGGCACCACAGTGTGGCTTTCAACTGGTACCAATACCCGCCGATCCGTTGGCTGAACCGTTCACCGATAAATCAGATCCTCTGCGTGGTCCGATCTTTATACCGTTGAATACGCACTGTCTAGAAAAAGACGGGAATTTGTTGTTTAAAGAATTCAAGAAGGATACATGGCCAGATAGACTGTTGTTGTTTCAGGAGGCGATTGTGCAACGCTTTGGGTTTATGTCGTGTTTTGCTGAGACTAAAACGGGCTCGAATCAGGCGACACTAGATCGCCAGTATGTGCATTGTTCGGGGAACATGTTTATTCTGGTAGCTTCCCCGCATGAAGGACTTAAGATGCGCAAGCGTCTTGCGTCCGGTGGATCGGCCATGAAGAAGCCAGCCTTTATTAATCGGTGTCCACCATCAAATCTGGAGACACCGAGCAGTGGCCATGACACGTACGTGACGCGACAAGTCAACGTTAAAAACAAGGAAGAATTTGATGTACCGCGGAAGGTGCGCTCACAATACATTTTAATAATGTTGGTACTTATTTAACGCAATCTTATTATCGTTCTTATAGATCGGTTTTCTGTGGTCCTGGAACCACATGATCGCCAACAAGAAATGGAAATCGCTGGTCCTGAATAACTCAAGCGACGGCGAACTATTTCAGTTGCGCATGCTTCAGGATTTCAAGGACTTCTGCACGAATCAAAACGACCGACTGCTGAATTTCTGGGAGGAATGCTGGGTTGCCAAAGAAAAGACAAGCACTGCCGTGCCGACCGCATCGGGCAGTTGAAATTATATAAATCTTGATTCATACACTTTATATATATTATAACAATAGGCTAAATCGCTAAATCTATAAATAGTTTTTTTTAAATATCTAATAAATTTCTATTATTTGTTATTTGTAGATTCTTTATAAATTGCCTGAATGCATAACTTTCTAAGTTAATAAGAAAAATGTAGGACTATAGCGGCAAAAATATAATCAAATCAAATCATCCTCTATAAAAATGTAGCGACAAAATGACGTCTAGACTGCCGAACGTCAGCACTATATTTATTTACACATTTTTAATCCTAATTACCCAATGCATCCGCCTTCCATCTGTGGCTGATGCAGCCCAAAACACAAATTCCGAAAGTCAACTTTCGTCCGACCGTATTTCAAACAATTACATGGCCGATGTGATGACGAACCTGCGCGAGAACTGGGACATGCCAGCTGAGTATCTTCAGCAACGCGGCTACCTCTCGAAACGATCGCTTGTGCAGCACCTAGAACTATCCGCCGAAGCGCAGCGTCTCTTGAATGGACCGCTATTGAATCCACTCACAAATGCGTACAGCTATGCGCAACCGGTGAGTCAGTACTTGCCTCCGGATAAGATTGTGGTGCATGCACGTGACACTCCAACCGGATTGAGTTTATCGACTGTCGAAGGAGCACCGTTTATTGGTGAGGATCTTGTTCAAAAGATAAGAGATAAGTGGAAAGCGATGTTTGGTAAGGCGAAAAATTATACAACCACCACAACAGAGACACTGCCAAATACTAGCCAATCAGCTCATGTAACGGAAATCTCTACATCGGGTTATACTACTACTACTACTGCAATCACCCCAAGCGTTAACAGCAATATTACTACTAATACTTCATCGAGTGTCCAGAAACGAGATGACAGACTTCCGTTTAGTGTACACTACCCTGGAATTCTCTCGAAAATGTCCAAAAACGATCTAGAGTTCCTTCGACTATACGTGCAGTGTCTGAAGCGACAGATCGCTGGTAGTCCCGAAAACGAAACACATGCACACAACATATCGCTGCACCATGATGTTGAGCTTAACAAAGAGTCTGGTAACGCCACTTCTCATCCGAAGGCCATGGAACTAGGTACTTTTTTATAAATCATCTACATTCTGATTTTCTTATTTCTATATTAATCTCGTGCTAACAGACACAAAGATTAGATTTATGGCAAACCTTCACCATCCGAGCTCGCAGGTAGGCAAGGGCGTGTATAAGCACCTTGATCTGCAAAAGATCCAGGAGCAGATCGACAGCACCCGATACGCCCTTATACCGGACACCAATGCATCCGACGATACGGGACAACCTACAAACAATCCATCTTTGTTGGAATCTTTCAAAATACCAGATTCTAAGAGTAAATTATCGTTTATAATATTTTTTGAGCTTAAGTGTATCTAATTTATTGGTCTTGAATTCAAAAGTCACCAGATCAGTAATGAAACGCTCTGAAAATTCTCAACCGAAGGACATGTCTAGAAACCTTGAAAAACGTCGCTTTCCATTTCGATCCAAAAAGAAAAAGAAGAAGAAATCGAAACACTTTTCCAGCTCATGTAATCTGAATGAGTTTAGTGATCCTGAAAATGAAATACGTAAGCATATTTTAGTACATTTTCTAATTTTATGTATTTTCGTCTATTTTGCCGACATTTAAAAGGAACACGATCCATTGCTAAACGTTCGGAAAACTCGGCGGTGCCCAGAAGCCATGACATGGAAGCTAACGGCTACTATAATGACTATCTTGATGCCTCGGAAAATGCAGACGATGAGCCTTTCGAAGAATCAGATGATCAGAAAAAGCGAGCATCTGGCGGCCGACACAGAAAAAAAATGAAGAAGAAACCAACAACCAACAATCAGCCATCTTCGGAAGAAAACATAGAATACACAATAAACGAAGATTTTTTTGGCGATGTGGAGCTTCCGACACCAGCGGCAAAGCCACCCTCAAAAAAACCAACTGTCAACCACAACAATAACCCTTTCGCCGACTACAATGACATAAAGTTCCGGATCAGAGCCTCGCAGGCCGACGACATCGACAAATTCCTGCGCAACGTCCAGGCACCGCCGCAGACATTCAACTTTGACCTGGAGCAATTCATGACGCAGCGATCACGGGAATTGCACGCTGACGCCGTGCTAGACACGCTAGCGGTTGTGACGCCCCGCTCGTACTATGAATTTGTAGACGTGCCTGTGCTAGACGATGTGCTGGTACCACTGCAGCCAAGTGTCGAGCAGGAACAACCGGTCGTAATAAATAATAATAACTACGTTGGGGACATTCCAAATAATATTGAACCTCAGCCTGTCCCTGCCTTGGTGAAATCAAAGCGAGACATAATGACGCAGCGCCTGAAAGGGATTCAAAATAATATTCATATGTTCAGACCGCTCACAGTGCAGCGGCGAGCACAGCCTAATCGGGCAACACAGACTGTAGATGAAGAAGACGAAGTCAACAGCAATGCAATGGGAAATTTTGCAGACAACTTGGATACGTTGAATTACAATCGATTCAGAGGCTTTGAGGAGGGTGCTGATGACCAGCAGAAACTAGAACAAGATGACTCTCAGTCAGTAGACGCTGGTAAAGCAGGTCATGCCTCATCCGACCCGAATGTATTCGATCTGGACATTGATCTTGACCTCGACCGCCAGTTCCGCGAGCTGGAGTACTCCAAGAATTCTCCGTTCTACTCGGAATTCCAGAAGAAGGAAGATTCGAAGACAGTTGGTGGTGTTCCTTTAAAATATAAATAAATAAAGAGTTGTTTTTATTTTGAATTCTTTGTAGTTTTTTTCATATAGATTTAGTTTAAAAATGCTCTACTATCTTGAGGAAAGGTTTGGAAACATGAGTTCGGTGCAATCGTTTTTTCGGGAACTTCGTTGTTTATGTCTTGTGTTTGAAATAAAGCACTTTTAGAGGTTTAATTATAATATATGAATATATCTGGAGAAAATGACAACAAATTTACGAACTAAAGACATGGACAAAGCGACGAAGTTACGATGGGTGTGTCTAGCAGTCAATGTGTGCGGCTTAAATCTATGAAAAGTTAACGCTCCATCAGTGAGTTTGAGGGTGAAATTTGGTGGCATGAAATAGATCCCATAACATTTTCAGTACAAGAAAACAATTAATTTATTCAACAAAAACTTAAAGTGAAGATGAGAGAAAAGATCTTATTGGAGATTTTTACAAGGTGTATTTATTTATAAGTCAACTGACCATGACCACCAGATCGAAGGAGAGGTTACTAATCTTAGTTTTTTTGAATTGGGTTGGAGCAAAATTTGAAGTATTATAAATGTTCTAGTGGTCCACTTTATCCTCTTGGATTTAAATGTTAAAAAATATGTAGATCTTCGTAAATCCAGTGGAGGTGAGATCCATAGCTTGGCGACAATTATCAAAAAAGTTTTATCAGAAAAATTAGTCTTAGTTCTAGTTAACGAGATACAGCGCGTCCTACTGTTTGAGTCACAATTAATAAAATTATTTTAAATATAATACAACTAAATCGAAATTTTAAGTAGTTAAA
>JAAAKO020019527.1:0-15373 GCA_010015015.2 Bolitophila cinerea | reverse complement strand
CTATAAGAGGGGCATTATGAAGTTGGCATCTCGTTGGGAACTAGTCATCAAACAAAACGGCGCATATTTGACTTAAACAATTTTATGAATAAATGAAAATTCAATAAAAATACCGCAGGACTTTTTTGAAAACCTTATATAAGGGCCTCGTGTCGAATCAAAGCCGACATAATGCCCCTGAACCTTTTTTCAGTTTAAAATTACCATTTCAAACAGTCATGTGCGCATGGGCTTTATGTCCGTTCTAATCAGACTTTTATAAATAAAATGAAATATAAAAAAACACAAAATATTTTTCAAAACTTATTTGAAATGGCCACCATTTTTATTTCAGCAAGATCACAGTTTGTCCGGTCACTCGCACAGCGCAGCACATGTATTGGGAATATTTTAACTTGGACTAGCAAAGCTTCAAAGATTCAATATTTGGGTGTCGATCAATCAAGCCATCAATTCGCTAATACGGACCACAACTTGTAACGGGTTGAGATCCTATAAGGTCCTAATTCTAATAAGGTCCCCAAAACATTTGTAAATCGCTCTCTTGAGTCTGTTTTGGACTGGAGTCTTGTTGAAAGGTCCACTGTTTGTTTTCGTAATGACATTTTGACTCCTTTTTTACACAAATGAATTTCAGTGAGTCAGGAATATATTTCAGTGATACCATAACAGAGGACGGAAAATGTATTTGTTTGACCCACGGAACGGAATGAGCATAGGTGCTTCTCGGATGAGCAAGTGTATGCTTGTTTTACTTGATTAACTATTCGTATACGGTTTTTTTTTCTTGCTTGATGCGATTAGGCTTTAATGCAACTTAAGTTTGTTTATTTATTTTTTTATTCACACTCAAAAACAATTTTTAACAAAAGTATAGAGCACTAGTTTATAAAATATAATAACAACTTATAACTAATAAAATTTATAAAAATAATACTTACAATTACAATATTTTTACTATAACTAGAATTGATTTAACAATAATAACTTAAAATGAACATGATAGAAAAGTAAATAATTACTTTATGAATATGACGCTGTAATATGACGCTAATATATAAATAATAGTAATAGTAAATATGGCGCTATAATATAACGCTTAATATTGTTTTTTTTTTAAAGCATTTTATGACAAATAATATAGTTTGGATGATAATAGTTGAAATATGGAAGATAAAATATGTAAATCAACTAGTAGAAAGTGATAGCATTATTTCCAAACAGGCATTTTTAAATTTAACTTTAAATTTTAAGGATTTGGTACCATGAGGCAAGGAGTTTCACAAAGTGACTGCTCGATTAAACAAAGAATTGTTCATTGAGCTGAGTCACCTACATGGCTTAGTGAGATTAAGAGTTCTGCGTGACCGGGCAAATAGAAGGGAATTAAATAAATAAGACCGAGTCTTGGAATGAATATTTTTATGTAAAGTGGTACAAAATCTTACATCATAGTATTTGAATAGGGAGCATTCTAGGATGATATTAGTATATACTGCGAAACGTTATTAAACCTTTTGTGGTTTTTAATGAATCGAATACACGAATTGAACGCTAGCTTAGGGTTATTTTTAGAAGTATAATCCAAAGATCAAAAAATAGTATCTCCATAAGTGAAAAATGGCACAAGAAGAGTCTTCACTAATCGTAGACGGGTTGCTTCTTGCAATATATAGGCAACTTTCCACAATCTTCGTAGCCCCCCATAGAATTTACCACAAATATGACTAATGTGATCTGACCATTTGAAGTACTTATTAAAGATAATACCAAAGATTTTTAATAGTATCGCTAAAAGCAATGTAGACATTATCAAGTTTGAGGATAGGCCAAGTGCGAAGAAATTGACTTGACTTTAAAATTAAAAGAGATTTAGTTTTGTTAGAGTTTAGAAAAATTCCATTCTCCAATGACCATTTTTGAATATAAGATAAATCATGATTTGCATTTTGAATAGCATTTGCAAAAGTGCTGATGTGTGCACTTATACTAAGTTGCACATCGTCAGCAAATATATTACATTCGCAATGCTGGACAGTGGATGGAAGGTCGTAGACAAATGGCGATAACAATAGAGGCCCCAAAACTGAGCCTTGGGGAGCTCCAGAGGTGTTACTCTTGAAACTGCAGACCATACCATGACAAGAAACTAATCTGTCGCAGAGATACGATTTAATAAGGTAATCGAAAAAAGCAAAATAACACGAGGTTTATGAATGAGAATATCGTGACAAACGCTGTCGAAAACTCACAGTTCATGTGGTTCATGTCTATTTCCTTACAATTTGTGATTATGTATAGCCGGTTTGTCTATTGTACGCTCGGAGTCTACGTCCAAGTCTTCTATAATGATGCGAGATATGGATTGGCCCGAGATGTCCATCTCTCGCGACGATATTTTATGCTTTCGGCGGTTTTCGTTTAATGCGTTATTTTACGTTTCTGTACCTATGTTTTTTTTGTTACAATAAATAAATTATTGTTAAACTATTGCTACTAAAAAGGGAGGAGGTACTTTTGGTAAAGTCTAATGACGCAGTTTATCAATAACATGACTAAAAAGATTATATCGATTGCCAGTCTTTACGTCTTCCGTCTGTAAGACGTATTTGCCCATGTTTATTGTGACTTTGGTATTTAAATTACCGTATTAAGACGGTATCTGACGAACGCCTTTAAGCCGTCTTTTCTTAGGTTTTATTCGACTTTAGTATGAAAATTACAGTATCAAGACGGTATCAGACGGACGTCTTAAAAACGTCTTTTGTTCGGTGTTTTATATTTTTTTTGTTTTGGTATTAAAAGTACAATACTGGTCTTTGACCAGTTATTTTGGGACTAAATCGCTTCGGGTGGAAAATTGGCATACATTTTGACAAACTGTATCACACAAACGATAACATTTCAATATTGTTTTCGATGAGTGAAAAGAAAACCTAGAGTCAAAACAAATTTGAAATTTTTGAAGAATTAAAGAGTGGAGTCAAAAACAGAACAAAAAACATTTTTCACGAAATCACACTGTTTTCAGTTCGTTTTCATGAAAACATGTTTTCGACGATGAAATGGAACTCAAAAAACTGCACAGTTTAAAAAAAAATCACAAATCCATTCACTATTTTCAAAAATGACACTAATATTTTAAAAAAATGACATTTTTTATCTTTTTTTGCATTTTTCAAATATTTTCTCATAAAATACTGCTCCACTGGGCATATTTTAATAGATAGGCCTTGCAACACCTATATCCAAGATGCCCATAAGAAAAAAATATCCAACGGGTGCCTAAAAAGTTACATTAATTTAAATGTCGAAAACCAAAACATATTTTTTTCAAATAGCTTTCAATTCTTGCTGTGAGGCGATAATTCGCTAAAAGTCAATGCATGTCACCCAATTCTCAGAAGGGAATCTAAATTTTTATCTTAGAATTGCCATACAATGTATTATCTAGAAAACAGTAAAGACTCTAGATAAAAAAAATCTGTAGTCAAATTATAGGTTCCATTATAGCGCATCAAAATGACAATAAAAAACTGTTAAAAATTGCTTCTAAACAGTAATAACTTCAAATCAAAAGCGAGATGTTAATAATCTAATAAATTATAAAATTGGATATTCAATAAGCTAAAAATAAGTCCTATATCTCCTTGTCCTAGGATACATATTAACAAGGATTAACAAGGTTAAATGACTTTTAAACACCCTGAATCTCCCGTGGGTGTTGTCCCCCACCCATATAATTTTTAACTCAGAATATACCAAGGAACACGTGGTAAAGTTTTTTACCTCATATGGAGAATATATATTAATATTTAAAATAGTAATAATGTTATTTATATATAAAAAATACTATAATCAAATTATGCAAACTTAATATAGCACAAAATGACTAGAAAAATGTTTAGGGTTAAAGACAAATTTCGAAAAAAAAATCGTTAGGGATGGAATTTTGCCATCCCAAGGGAAATTTGCAAAGACAAAAACAATTTGTATAAATGGAAATCCCTTACGATTACGATTTCCAAGACCCCTCTAAATTCAATTTTAATAAGGCTATTTTAAATCAGATTACGAATATGCTTTAACCTTTTAAACAATTTTAAAAATGGTTTAAAAACTATAAAGAAAACCTCTAACGCAAAATGTACCACCAGGAAAAAAAAACAATTAGAAATATTACTTGAAAACTTTATTTCCACTTTATTTTATTTTATGTATTAATTTAATTACGTCAAATAAATGTAGTTTTAATCTAAACTCTGATAAGAGAGTCTCTAAATTTAATTATTAAAAAAATGTTTGCTCTCAAATACAAGTAAATAAACGTCTATAAACGGCATGAAATATCATATACATCATCCCACGAAACAATTATAAAAAATAATTAACTTTTGGCAAAACAAAAATAATATTTTTCTTATCATTTGAATTAAAGAATTTCAAACAAAAAGAATAACAAATATTGGCATACATCCCACAGACACACAGATTCATAAATATTATTACATACTGTTCATATCACGACAAACTTTAACGAACTTTGAATCATATAGTGAGTATTAAGAAACACATGATATTCCCTTTCCTCATCCTCATTAATTCTATCTCCTTTTTCCCTTTCCTTTTTATTTCTTTAGTTATTTAATTTAATTTAGTTTTAATTATAAATACTTACCTATACTTACTTAAAATGCTTATTTTTGCAAATAAAAACATTTAACTTTTAGTAAATATAAACAGAACATATATTATTTTTTATAGAAAAAATAAAAATTAAACGTAATTAAATTATACTTCAAATAATACACATTATTATTATAAACTAACTATTGTTACCTTGATAAAAAAATATTGTAACCAAGTTGGCAAGTCTATGCTCTTCATATTTTATGGATCCGTCTATGAAAAAACTTGACATTTAACTTTGTGAGATGTAATCGAAAATAAAACGGACACAGGCGTTAAAAATCAAATTGATATGGTAATTTTTTATTACTAAAATATTTTATTTCATACATACTATTTCAAAATTTCTTATAATTTTGACCATATATAGAGATAATAATCTTTGCCCCTGCAGTTTTCTCAACTACCCTAACTCCGTCTTGTCGTCAGGGGTAGATCCATAAGACTTTATAGAATATATAGTAGTTAAATATTGCTGTGGCGACTATATTATGTATTGTTTTAGCGAATTTCATTAATTCAACACAAACCATTGTCGATCCATAAAATAGATAACCCCCGTCTAAATAACAAATTAACCAACCCTAAAAAAACAATATTTTTCATATAAATTCTTAACTCCTCTTACTTGGTATATGTACTTGATTACCCCTAACTTTTTTGGGCAGCAAAGGGTTAAATGTAAAAAATATATATTTGTTAAAAAAAAACTTAATCTAGTGCCTTTTAAATTTTTACCCCTTTTGCCTACATTAAATTTTTTGACCATATTTGGTCACCCCCTAATAAGAGGTAGGGGAATGCATAATAGAATGCATTGTCATCGGCAACAAGTCCATGGTCCAAGTTTCAGCTCGATTGGATGACTGGAAGTGCAAGCAAGCAAGATCATAGATACGCAAAACTAATATAGAGATTTTTTTAATAAGCAATATATTTCATGTTTAAAAAAAGACACGCACCACATCCATACAGAGTAATTTGTATATAATTTTAATTATAATAATATGTATATATATATATTTATATAAATTTCGCAACACTAACGAAAATGAGTGCTCGCGTTTAATGCACATCATTGTCACATATTATTTTTTTAAGTGGTTATTGATACACGTATAAAATTATATTTCATTAAAATTATAATAAAAATATGAAAAACACTCACTAATTAAATCAGTACAAGTTATTGAAACAGTTGTTGTATCGATAAAATAAACACAAAATTCACACAATACACTCGGTGTGTCGATCGTGGAGGGTTGTGTGCTGTATTGTATACCATGTACGTGTCGTGGGTGGGTGAGGGTATGGTAGTTTGTGTGAAAAGTATAGTCGGATAGTTTACGAATTACAATTCCATGTCCAAGTCCATTGAGCTACTGCCGGCATTGAGATCAAGCGCAGAACTATTGTTGTTGTCGCGCTGTTGTTGTTGTTGCTCAATTTGTTTGTGATGTTCTTCCTCTGCCTGCTCGGGTGTCATGTCATCTGCATTCTGTTTTGGTGGTGGTTGCCACAGAACCATGGCTGTGCATGGACGATCGAAACGCTCGTAGAAATTTTGAGGAAGCAATGGTTCGTTGTTAAGCTTGCGAATCTGTTCGCAGATCGTTATGCGTTGCGCGTTCTTTAGTTTGCGCTCCAAGTCTTTTGGGGAGAGATTCACACTGTAGCTCGTTGACGGTTCAGCTTCCATGGTTGTGGTGGCGTCAACGCGTGAGTGTGATGTGTATTCAGATGAAATGTGCAACAAGTTTAGATGCTCTGCCATTTTGTCATCAGTGATTTGCACCTTTTGTGGACTAGATTAGAAGAAATCAAACATAATTGACGTCAATTTTTCATACATATAACAAAATGCGTATTAAATAATATTGTGTACTTACGTGATTGATTCCTCAGCGGCTTTCCGCTTTGCAGCGTATTTTATAGCAGTGCCATTTATAATACGAGGATTTCCAATGAATTCCATCACACCGGAGTACGGCATAGGCATGGTCCATGGCATTTCGCATGAGTTCCATGGTACTCGTGACGGTGCTGGCATAACGGGCATAACGTGTGACTGCATAACTGAGTTGGGGGACCTTAAACTACAATACATTTAATATTTAATCATTAGTATATCATAATCTGACCTCATTTTCGGTGCAAAGGGAACCGTTCCTGTCAAATCCTCTGCCGGAACGGACATCGCTCTCGTTGTTGAGTTGTTGTGGTAATATGGTAATGTGCTAAGTAGTGATATTTCTATTGCCTCTCACGTTCAGAACTTTGGATTTTGTATTGCGATGTTGTAAAATAATAATGTTTTATCTTTGCCAGTTTATCTTTGATTATTGTGTTTAAATGAGTTTTTAATTTAATTTCGCGATTTACATATAAACACAATAAAATAAAGACAGCTGTTTTTTATATTAGTTGTTTTTTGTGTCTTGTGTGTGCATAATATATCATTGTTGTGTTGGCTACCCTGTACACAAGTGCGGAACATGTCAAGTGTGAAGTTGGATTTGTTTCTTTTGTCCTATCGTTGATCGTTACGGCGTCGTGCTACCTGCTACCTGCTACGGCTATGCGAGGTTGCACTGTTTAAATATTTAAATGTGTATGTTTTTCTTTTTCAGAATCCCAAAGTCTGTCCTATAAGAATTACGGTCTCGCTCAAGATGAAAGCATGACCTTTTAATGAGGACTTCCACCATCTGATGAGATAAAGAAAAAGAAAAGCGATGTGGCAGCTCCAAAAGGACTTCAAAAGCAGATGTATCGGACTGATTCTTACATCACAATAGGAAACAAGTAAAAATCGCCAGAAAACAGAAATGAGGCATCAACTTAATTTTCGAAGATGCGTGGAAAACTCATGAAAAGGCTAGGGCTAGATACTTCTCGCGTTAAAAGGTAATATGGTATTTATATATTCTCTTTACTATTCTTTAGTTAAAGACATACTACATTGTTCCTCTAGAAATAGTTTATTCTAATTACGCACTAAAAAACTCCTTTTTCTTTAATAAAAACAAAAACATATTAGATACATCGTATACAAAATTGGGGACTCGTATATAAAAATTCAGCTCTAATTATTATTTAAACTTATATGCGAGTTAAAATAATAATTAGAGCTGAATGAATCGTATCATAGTATGTGCTGAATCGTATGTGCTCTTTCACTAAAAAAAACGAGAAAAAAACCTTGATTTTAGACGCCACCTATCGTCCGTTCCAATAATAATAACAATAAATATCAAATGATGCAGCTATAAACGCACTCACTTTACAGCTGATACTTTTTGGCGTTTGGCAAATGGCAGCGTGCAGGCACAGATGCAGAATGCACACTGACTGCACTTATAAATATTAACAGTGTATAACGGCGCATCAGAATTCAGTGCATCATCAACACGGTTCACAAATCACGTTCACGCGCAGTTCACACAACACACAAAAACATCTAACACCAAACAAAGCGACCGTGTGTGCATAGTGCAAAGTTATTTATTTATCTTTAACAATTTTATTATCGAAACAAACCAAAAATGAGTGAAAATAATTCAAACGATGTCGGGGATGCATGGGGCTCGATCGGGTTAGTCTAGAAAATAGATTTGATGAATTTAAATAAACAAGGTGTATATGTATATGTTTTATTTTTGCAGAAGCTACACTCCGACGCCAAAATTGGCAAAAATGCCTGTGGAACGCTACGCCAGCGAGTACAATATGAAGCACTTAAAACGCGGCATGGCCATAATCTTTAACCATGAAAACTTTGAGATTCCATCTTTAAAGTCACGCGCGGGAACAAATGTTGACTGCGAGAACCTCTACCAGGCACTGACG
Source organism: Bolitophila cinerea (assembly GCA_010015015.2). Lineage (NCBI taxonomy): Eukaryota > Metazoa > Arthropoda > Insecta > Diptera > Mycetophilidae > Bolitophila > Bolitophila cinerea. The sequence goes on along the minus strand of JAAAKO020019527.1, from coordinate 6,835 downwards.
CATCTGAACTTCGAGGTCAGTCTGTACAAAGACCTAAAACTGAGGGAGATACAGTCGCAGATAGAAGAGGGTGGGTAATACGTCCTTGGTGGTTGTTTTAGTGTGCTTTGTTCTTCATCGTGCGCGGTCGCTGCGTTGCGGTGTAATGGCATTGACGCAGCTATATTATTATAATATATATTTATGTTTTTATTGATGTTTGTCCTTGTGTGTATATAGTTTCTAAATTAGATCACTCGGACAGTGATTGCATTTTGATAGCAGTTTTGTCACACGGAGAATTGGGCTATATCTATGCTCGTGACGTGCAATACAAATTGGACTCAATCTGGAGCTACTTTACGGCGCTAAATTGTCCTTCGTTGGCTGGTAAGCCGAAACTGTTTTTTATACAGGCATGTCAAGGAGATCAACTTGATGGTGGTATCACACTCCGGAATCGTACTGAGACAGACGGTGACTCTATGATGAGCTATAAGATTCCAGTACACGCTGACTTTCTGATCGCATACTCTACCATTCCAGGTTAGTGTGTGTTTTAACACTGTACTCATCTGAGATTTAACTAAAATACAATTACTTTACTGTTTAAGGATTCTACTCATGGCGCAACACCACTAAAGGATCATGGTTCATGCAGTCCCTTTGTCATGAGCTAACAAAAAACGGCAAGAAGTACGACATTTTGACCTTGTTAACGTTTGTGTGCCAGCGCGTAGCCGTTGACTTTGAGTCAAACACACCGGATAATCCGATGATGCACCAGCAGAAGCAAATTCCATGCGTTACAACAATGCTCACGCGAATTCTTCGATTCGCTGACAAATAATCTGGACTGCCATAGAACCAAACGAATCAATGTTTTCAAATCAAACTTTATAAACAGAATTTATGCATTTTTTGCCGCCCACAAAACACACATTTTACGTGATGTCCTGCAGATCAATTTGCCACTATTTTTAATCCATTTTTTTTATCTTTTTTTTGATCAGTTGCAATCGCCAACAAATAATAATAACAAATTCCACTATATATATATAATGAAAGATGAATACCAAGATGATATGCTCGAATGTACATAGAAATTATGTATGCATGATAAAAGTTGTATTTCTAAAAAGTTTCGTATAAATATATTTTGTATAAGTGTATGAAAAGTTAGTTATTTTTTTCAAACAAAGAATAATAGTATTTTTATGGTGTGTGTGTTTACTTTTTATTAGATAATATGACACTGCACTCGTACACTACACTACAAAGTCTTATATATATATATATGATTTAGTTAATTTGGTGTGTATTACAAAATACTAAAATACGTCTAAAATAGGTATCAATTTTTTTTTCACCCATCCATTATTAGGTACTACCCTTAACTGTATCGCTGTATCCGAGCTTAGACCATTCTTCTTTGGCCATAAGGTTGTTGTTCATGCGGCATTCCAGGTAAACCTTTGCCTGGTCACGACACTTGGAATTGTCATCGCTGTTCGCACGCAGACATGACATGTAGCTGAGCATGACCCGTTTGCATATGTTCTCATGATCAAGCGGGAAGCTACCCTTGTCCGGTGCACTTGGCGTGAACTTTTTCTGGTTGAACGTCATAGCGGACATCGTTTATTTTGTGGTAATAAAAAATAAACAGTTGTGGTTGATAAAATAACTTCTGCTATGCCTAAATGCTCTAGGTAAACTTGATTTAGTTTATTATTATTGTATTATTGTTGTAAGAATGAGTTTATACTGAACGTACGGCATTTACATATAAACCTTTGATTTGATATAACCTCACACCTCAACAGCTGATCTGTCACAAATGTCATATATATATTAGAAATACAGTAAACCATTACAAATTCGGGGGAAATTAGAAATATGCAATGATGTCCAAGTTATTCGGATTCTTAGTGAGTCGCAAACAGCTTTCCGATCCTCAAATACCACGGTTTAAAAGCCAAACTAGATTACTCATGTTTTATTTTATTTATTTTTTCAAATCAAAATATATAACTACATTTTTTATAAACTTGAAGTATATAATTTATTTCATTTTTACTTTTTATTTTATACATCTACAGTGAATTTCTAATGTTAATTTAAAAAATCCTTATTATTTAAGGTTATATTGTAAGATTTAGTATTAAAGTAGACAAAAAGTTCACAGTTTAGAAGAGACTTCTTGAAGCAAGAACGTGGTCGTTCTTTTGAAGTCCATACCCAAACCGAGTGCAAGCATTGTAGCACATCTCAAACTTTTGTTTGCATATGGCGCCACACATTGAAAAAATTCATATCCCCAATAAATGTGAAGTCAGTAGAGAAATTAACATTTTTTCTCGCATTTGAAGTGATAGGTAATTTTTAGAGAGTGAGTATTCTCAATGTATACCGTACACTTTAAAACAAATAAGACCAATATTGTCGTCCCAAGTTATCATTATTCTGACTATTTTTTTTAGTAAAAGTGCTCAATCTCTGAAGAGCGTGGTATTTTATGCTTAAAAAACATATATAAATCTAAAGAAACTTAAAAAGGGACATAGTCAGTATGTTTAAATGTAAAAACAAGAAGAAAAAAACAAATTCGCCGCCTACAATAAGATTATTCCAGTTCAAAACGACAAAAGAGAGATACATACAGAATAGATATTATATGTTAGGATATAGATTTATTTTAAGACTATTATATTAAAGAAATAAATATAAAATATTAATTATTTTATTTTTGTCTAACAATATAATTAAATAATAATAATTATTATTAATTAACTTCTTTTTTATTTATTATCTTATTAGCTACTTATAAGTATATTTTAAGAACATATCTACAAAATGAATTATACACTTTTACCTTAAAATTGACATGATGTGACAAAATGATTAGATTATGACTAAATGCATGATGGATATATCTATGAGTATATAATGTATATACTTATACTCTAGACAATATTATGCATTGCTAGAATACAATATATGATATAATACAAATTAAAAAAAGATGAAATTATACATATATTCATCATACGTATATCATAGATTGTATACGCAAAAAATATTTATGCACATAATCAATTTACATTAAAATTAAATTAAATTGGTAAAATGAAGTAAATGAAGTACCTGTACCATACAATAAAAAGAGTAGGCATATACATTCATATCACATGCACATGCTCGCGCATATATACAAGCTATAAATAATATAATTAACAAAATTAACCTGAATCACATTGTATGACCAAAAAACTCCATATTGTAAAATAGGCAGCAACTACACTTATCAACATTCTGAAAATCAGGGGATAATACACCAGAACTGGGACAGAAAGTCCGACACACGAAACACAGAGATGAAACACGACTTGACTACTACTACTACTCAATAGACATATTTTAGTCGCAGCGTGGTTCTATTTTCATCTCGCTTCAAAAATGCGGTATGCATTAGGTTAGGTTAGCACAACATGCTAATGTAAATCCCGCTTTATGCACTTGAAACATGTAATTTAAAATCTCTTTCTGCCCTTCCTTCTCAGACTATATTAAATACGTTCTATAATCGTTTGATAACTTGATAAAACAGTATTTTCATTATATTTTCTTTATATTATTTAAGGTTTAAATATTATAAACATTTTTTAACTGGAGCTAATACATATATAATAAAAACCATAAATAAAACCCGATAACAAACATTTGGAAATGGAAAAAGATTTCCAGACTATTTGTACCATATCTCCGTTCAATTATTGGTTTTTCTTTTTTGAATATAAATAGTATATTTTAGTGATCTAGGGTATTGTATATTATTTGCAATACAATCTATAGACATAGACTATATAGTATAGGGTGGCGCAAAATCAAATATATGTTTTAAATGATTATTTAAAAAGAACAGGAAAGTGCGGAACAGCAAACAAAATAATATAATTGTATTATAAAAACCAGAGGTCGATTGTTTTACTTTGGCGACCATAATTGTTTTAAAAAAATAACCGCAATGAAATCTAAGCCATAACACTTTTCAGGAGAAAGTTATGGAAAATGCTATTTAAAGAGCACGTAACTGCGAAGCTGAAAATACTAAAATACTTTATATAATTATATTATCAAAAATAAAAATTACAATTATCTGTAAAATAAGTAAATTAAAATGAATTTAAACCGTATCGTTTATTTTGCACTACGCTGTATATATATGCACACATAAACAATTATGACGGAATTAATTAATTTACATGTATTTCTGCGCGTGTTTTCCACGTTTGCGCGACTCTTTCCAGAAATATGAATAAAACATGCTACCGTGTGCCGCTATGTGAGCTCATACCTATAAGTATATTTAAGTATATATGTATAATCCACTTCCACGTATAGTACATACAAACAGAAAATATGGGCGGTATCGCATTGCGACGTCGTGATTGGCCAAGAAAGTCACTTAACCTGCGAGTGGCTTTGTATATTATTGGTTAATGTGTGTATGTGTGTGTGTGTATGTTTTTCTGTTTGTATGTGTGCGCACCGCAATAAACGTTTATGCGCAATTGTGGTCTGGGCATATATATGCATTAATTTCCGTATATAATATATACAATATTAAAAAAAATCATGTATATATATTATATATATATGTATATTGTATACTTGAACCACAACCTGTGCACACAATTATATAAGAAATTTGTTCAGCATTTAATAAAGCAATTAAAACAAAATTCATGTGTATAAGTTAGTGTACCCGGTAAATTTGTGTGTAATTAGATGCGCCTCTACAGATTAGTAGCTTTAGGGTTAAAAGAATCAAATTGCAATATTATTTCGTTTTGTTTACAAAATATATACCTTTATTACTATCTATAATGTATATATATAGTATATATATATTCAAGAGAAATATCTATCTATGTATGTATTTGACGTTTAAACATAGGATTTTTTTGAACGATAGCTAACCCATAAAAGACTGTGATCAATATAGAGAGAAAGAAACAAAGAGAAAATTGGTGTTATATAAAGCTGAAATGTTTGATATAATTTTATAAATTTATTTGGAACATATTAACTTAGTTAAGTGTTGAAATTTTTATCTCTTCTTTTTTGTATTGTTATCAGAAGCTATATATTTTTAAATATTTGGAATTAGGTTTTTAAAATTTATTTTAAGTCATTCACAAACATACACGGCAATATCACAAATGATCACAAAGTGGCATTTAAGTTGTTATAAAGCACAACACACGTAGAATTCCAAATAAGACTTAATATGTTTTAAACCAAACATATGGAGTGTGCTATTATAGAATTTTCATATTTAGTAATCGAACGTTAAAAGCCATATTTTTCTTCAATTATCAAGCGATACTGTAAATAATTCAATTAGTAATAAAGACAATATCTTGACTTGATGAAACTATAAATATTTATTTAATTATTTAATTTAGTGTACATATGTGCGGTATTGTTTCTGAGACCAAATTGTAGATGACATTTTATTTAGTCGAACGATAGTAGTGGATTTGCTAAAAAAAATAATGAGAAAATTTCGTGAATGCATTTTGTAGCTATGACAGAAAAAGGATCTTTGTTTTCGGATTATAAACGAAATTGTAACTTTGTAAGTTTCACAGCGGCTACATTTTTGTTATATATTGTTGTTTGTTGTTTTAATAAAACATAATTTTGATCATATTTTCCAAAATGAATTCCAAACGTTTTAAGTTAACCTTACGATTCGGTGTTTAACAAGTTGTAACAAACAGGGACATAACCATAGCGTTCAACTAGCTTTATAGAAACGTTACATTCATGATTCATGTATGGAGTTTAGAATAAGTTATGTAACGAGATTTAAACCAGAAATAGTTTTTTTATCGAATAAATATTAAAGCGGTGAAAGCCAAGTTAACTGTCGTCGCTGTCATTTGTGTGCATAATGTTTTCATGTTATTTGATATTTTTAGAAAATACTAAATATTCGAAATAATATGCCATAAAAAATAATAATATTTTGTTATCCGCTTCCGAATGTGTATCATCGCAGAAATTTAGGCCTACAGAAAAGGTTATACAATCGAATCGATGATTTGATGATGCCAGCCAAGGATGTGAAGGCATCTCCACATGGCAGTGGATCGCCGCGCTGTCTGATCCAAACTTCTAGCCAAACGAGCCAAACTATGAAGGTGGCACCTAGGCAACAGTGCGGCATGCCTAACAACAACCCAAAGAAAAGGAAATCTATGACAAGATTGACATGAAAAAGAAGAGTGATTTGATTATAATGACAGCCTTTGAGGAGTCCTTGTAAATTATTTATACATAAATATAAATATAATTAATTATGTTTTCATCGTTTTTGTTAACATGAATTATTATTATGTTCGTTTATCCCAGACTTTACAGGTTGGCTGGGTTCTGGAAGTTTATTATCCCAATTTTTTTTTTTTTTATTATTTTAGGATTTACAATTCACAATTTAAAATTCACAAATCGTTGATGATTTATAAATTCGGGTCCGTATAGCTAGCGCGATAAGAAAATGCGCTATGGGATTTAGCGCGAAACTGAAATGCCCGTTTTCGACGTTTTTTAAAATGTTAATAAAATTATTTTATTATCCAAAAAGTCTAATAGCACGCGCTAGCGCGTGTATGAACTTTGTGCTTTGCGCATTTTTATAAAAACAACAAATTTTAAAATTAAACAAGAGAGGAATTTCTGAGACACGGCTTCTATCCTATACATATATATTCTAGTAAACTTAATATAGTTTGAATTATACAAGTAAAACATTTTTTACATATATTATTTTATGAATTATTTAATT